>APFE030502285.1:0-19273 GCA_000404065.3 Pinus taeda
AGGAAGCACTGCCCAGGACAGAGGAAACAGGGGAAGGAACACGACCTCAGCAAAAGAATAGCAAAAGTAAAGCAGCCATCACATCTCAAGGAGATTATGAGGCAGCCATGAAAAGCCAAATAGAAGCAGCTGAGGAAGAAATTAATCAATTAAAGAAAGCCGCTGAAGACCTGAAGGCAGAGCTAAGTCAGTTACCTAATAAATGAATTCACTGTTCAGGAAAGGGTTTTGTCTCAAACTTTTGCTAATTTTGCTTAATCTTAGTGTTTTGAAGATGTTTAAATCCCTGCTTCACATGTGAAGCATCACAGGGAGTTTTGGCAACCGATGATTGGATGATATAAGCTCTCGGGTTAAAAAAAAAAGCAAAATGTTTTAAATAAAACAGCAGTTTCGTAGCGCGCTACGAAACTACTGTAGATAATGTTTTTTTTAACGCAGACAGACAGTTGATATTATGAGCGAGAGTTTTTGAAAAGGAGACACTTGTCCATCGCCACAGCCTACAGCATATCTAAAACGTGGCCACGTTCCATTCCTTGGGTTATTAAAGGCTCAGAAAGGTGTTGTTCATGTTCGAGAAAATTATGGAAAAAACAAGCTGAGAAGCAGGGAACATTTTCTAATACCATGGACAGATAGGGATCCAGCGTTTAAAGGAAAATATGGCATATTTAATATCCAACTCAACCAAATCTAAAGAGAACCAGGTGTCAAAGAACGAGGAATAGCCATTATGACACGAAGATAGAGTTAGAGTCATAATTGATTTAAGACTTTTTAAAATTCCAGTCAGCGTTGTATTTGTATTTAATAGACAGCTAAATAGCTGATAGGTGTCATTAGAGATAAGGATCGAGTTATTAAAATTCCCCTCATGCTAGAGGTGGAAACTTGAATTAGTTAGAATAATGTTCTATATATAGCTGAGACAACAATGTAATGAGGGTTGGAAATTTGACAGCGGAAGTATTGTTTAAGCCTATGTAAAGACCATTTTCAGTAATACAAAGCATCTACTTTTCTTCTCAGGATTCATGAAGGATTTGTCATGTTCAGAATATGTGTTTTTTTCTTCCCTTAATGTCTTTTTTTAGTTGCATGGATGCATAATCACTCAAAATTCACTGATTGTGCTTTGACTTACTGTATGCATGTGTGAACTGTGGTTTTATGTAAGTTGTATTCTGAACATTTAAATGCTAAGTGCCCTGACTTCTATGCAAATGTAGTGTCATTGTTTACAGAAGCTTGATTGACTCCATAAGCCCAATGGGAACTTATAAAATGTTTATCCAGACACTATATTTGTCTATGTTGTTACATCACAAGAGTTAGCCATCTTATCGTTAATCAAATCATTAATCCTTTTGAGAGAGACCTCTCAGGCTAAGGAGGCTAAGCCTTTCTCAAAATCTTGGTTTGAAATAGTTACTTAAAGTCATCCTGACCAGCAGCCTATTAGGTTTGATTTTGAGATAACACTTCCTATGCTCTAGTAATCTATGCAAAGAAAACCGATCATGAGAAACTACAGTGGCCTTAGATTACAAATGAAATGTTTGAACACTAAACCATGATGGTCAAGTGTGGCCCAAGGCATGATAAATACATGGCTTGTTGTCTCATGTTGTAAGGGGATATTGTGGAAAAATATGTGAATACAGTAGTAGCAACCATCAATACTAAACAAACTATTCAATTTGTAGAGACAGGTGAAATTTTCTTATTTTTTTTCACTTTGAAGCCTCACTAGACCTATGAAGTTTATTCCTCTATTTCTCATAATGTGGAATTGGTGATTACTAGGTGCCCCACAGGTTTCAAATGTGGCATAAGTTACCAACCACCCATAGTGGTGGCTAGGGGAGACCTTTCCAAGTTGCAATTTGTTGTGTGCAGATCATAAGCAATACTCTTGTGGCTTAAATTTTTTCTTCGCTAGACCACAAGTTTTATTTTGGTTCCATTATCTCAAATATGATTTACATTCTCTAGTTGTTAGGTTTATCATTATGTACCATATGTAGATATACCGATACACTAAAAAGGAATCACATATTTATAATTGACATACTTCCAGTAATTTGTAAGCATAAATAAGGTAAGAAGCAACTATTAATACATAGATTTTGGGTCTCATTACCACTTGGTCAGGTAAATCTCAATATTTATTCCATTTCATGATAATTACTATGCTATTTTTTTAGCCTTGGTAGCACTACATTAATGGAGGTATTAAATTGGACATGTCATCCTCAAGTCATTCATGTTTTTTCTTTTTCTATTTGGGATTCTAAGTTCATGGAGGTTTAAGGACTTTGTAAGACCGACAATCCATTCTCAGTTAAAATTTTAACTATTATAGCTTAATTGCATAAGGATTTTGGGTATCTGAAGGCCAATTAGCTCTAATTTATGCAATTGCAACTCTATTTTATCATGTTGAGGATTTCTATTTGTGTACATTTTTCTCACAAGACCCAACAACTAAAAACATCGTAAATCAACTAGATTACCCTCCTATTCCTTTTCTATGGCCCAAGAAGACTCAACATCCTTGTTGAGAAAATCAAAGGTTATTTCCAAGTATTTTTATATTCCCATAAGTCTTACCTTTTCTTCTTTTGAAATCAATGTTCCTTTATTCGATTCAATTTGTAAAGAAGTGTTCTCCTAATCAAAGAAGATTTTTGGAGAAGTAAGTGATGAAAGATGATCACGTAAATTAGCTAATTGGAATCATCTCTTCTCTACCATATATAGAATCTAACTCTATATATAAATGATTTGATGATCTTTTTCATTTGCAACATCTAAAATCTTGATACCTAGTTGATTTATTTGTGGTTCACCCTTGGAAACATATTCTATCGTTTCTTCCAAAGAACACTTTCTGGACAACAACTCTTCTTCAAGTTCTTTATAATAGAGATTTATAAGAAAAATGTTTCATAACATAATATTTTTCTTTCTGAATTGGGAATTAATCATTTGATACTTTTTTGATATCTTCTTTGGTCTTGTTCAGTTTAGTAGTTATCCCATCACAATTTAACTTTGTTTCTGCCAGTTCTGTATGAAATACCAATGACTGGATCTCTAGATCCAACACTCTCTAATCATTATTCAAATATTTCTTTGAAATTTCATCATATCTCTTAGTTTCCTCCTCGAGACTGAGAATAAGAAAAAATCTCTCACTCTTAGGAGAAGGATTCTCTCCTTGCAGTGACTTGAAGATATTTCCTTCTTATTCACTGTATTTCAACAATTGAAAGTTTTTTTCCTCAACCTGTCTAAACTTCTCGGCAACCTCTACATGTAGTGATTCAAATGCCAACTTTTGATCTTCCTTTTCCTACCCTCGTTTGATATGTGCTATCTACAACTCTACAAGTCTCTTACTCCGCTCGACAACCTTCTTGTTAAGTCTAGCTTTTTCAAAAATAAATTCTTCAATTCTTTGGTACTATCCACCTCTTCTTGTAGCATTTCATTCTGATATTTAAGAGAATTTTGTTAATCATAATGAAGCCTTTTAAGCATCCCAATATTGTATGTCTGTTTGAGGTTATTTCTTAATGGTAGTTGAAAAAAAATAGGCTTTTGTATATATATCGATGATAAGTATTAACTAAGAATGAATACTACATGGTAAAATTATCACCTCTAATCTGGTGATCCCTAACACATGAATTTTCTGATACATACAAAGAAACAAAAAATGGTGCCTCCAAGAAAAGTCAGATATTTTTCCACCGAGATACACACAATTTTGTAGAAACTTGAAGAATGGATGAGAAAAGAAAAAGAGTCAGTGTTGTACATTATAATATGCACTATTAAGGGAACATGATTTAGCTACTACTGTCTAGGTAAATATAATGGTTTCGGATCACAATTGATCATGTACCTAATTTTGTATCTTCTGGGCATGCATTTCCCCAATTAATTTTGTCAAAGACTATACTTAGAAGGAGGATGAGAACAACCCTCCATGATTCTTTTTCTAAAATCTGAACCATCAAAATAATGTCATAACCCTTATTTCAAATTATCATTCCTTCCATTGTTTATAGATAAAAATTTAAATGGAGGGTTTCTAATTTAATCTTGTGCACGCATATGGGCCGAAGATTAGGTATAATGGAGGTGTGGTAGTAGGTTTCAATTTGTATGACCATAGTGGAACTCTAATCAATCTAGAAGTACTACAGAAACTTGGAGAATTAAATTAGGATCTCCCTTGGCTTGGGTTTTCTTAGTCATCTTTTTTGATAGAAAATTATGCAGAACTCCAAGAAGCTTTGGATTCAAATAATACTTGCTTTTGTGAGCCCATGGCCAAAGGCCATTATGAATGAAAAAATATGACAATTTGAGTGGAATTTGTAACTACATCTCTTGGATTTTTAACCCATTTTTAAGATGTGTACAGGAGTTGGGATTTTTTGGAAAAGTTTCTCAATGCAATTTTTGCAGAAGGAAATCGATTTGAGTTAGTTTTGTAATATGGAAGAAGGTAAGGAAACTATTAATTTTGGCAACTAGGGAAAACTTGATCTAGGTGGATGTTGGTGGCCAACCTCCTATCCCACTTGGACCCCCAAATTTGTTGCTTTCATTTTTTTTGTTTCCTTAATTGTAGCAAAGTTTACTATTTTTAGTAGTTTTTCGGGTCCTAAACTTCCGAAGCCATTTTGAGGCCCTAAACAACGTTTTTTTGGCAATCTACCACAAGTGTCTTTTTGATAAACTCATATTTTTCAACGTATTCCTCGGAGAGATATTTCCAATGGGGTATCATGCACATCAAATGGAGATAATATGACCAAGCCATGATCCTAGAAGGTTGGTTGTCCGACTAGCCCCAATAGGGCCCATAAACTCTTGGTGTTACATCTCCTCGGGTTATGGTTTTGATTTTTTACGATTTTCTCTTATTGTTCAATAATAAAAAGGGCCTTGAGACTCATTGTAGCACAGTTCAGAGGCATGTAGATGCCACATATATTCTCAGAGATAAGGTACCATTGGCCGAGCTAGCTTATTTCCATTTCTGTTTGTAAGCCTATTTCAGTATTTTACATTAATGAAATGAAGTATTATTTCTACTGTATCTCTGTATTTATGGTTGTATCTATAATTTGTTGTGTTCATGTTTAAATCTAGATCAGTGGTATCAGAGCGGTCTTCATTTTCTCTATTTTTCTTTGCATGTCCCCAACGAGGTCGGGATATAAGGAGTTAAGGCTTCAACTGGTCGAACCTTTGCAAAACTAGCCCCGCAAATCTTGATGACCTCCCATGGTAGATGAAAGGAAAGATGAGGGGGCAGGAGATCCTAGCAAAATATTACTCAAAGAATCCCTTGAGTGACAAAGGAATGTGATGATGGATACCTTTGCCTAGATCCTTTAATGGCTACGCAGGGGCGATCCATCTAATAGCTACTTTGGAAATGCCACACCCTTTGAGGTACACGTTAACCTTGAAATCACCATATTCAAGGGCTAGATAGATGCAGATATCATAGATGAATGGTTAAATATTCTACAAGGGTATTTCTCTATTCATGATTTTTCTATCCGAGAAAAGATTACTTTCGCTCTTCTCAAAGCAGCCCCCCACATCAAGGACTAGTGGGAAACCTACTGTGAGCAGAAGATTGAAAGTACGGCCTCACTGTTTTCAACTGCACCCACTTGGAATTCATTCCAGGATGCCATCAAGGAGCAATACTACCCTGTCAGAAGCTTTGAGGATAAATACATAAAGTGGACCACGCTATGACACGGAAGCAACCAAGACATGCTAGAGTTTACTAATATTTTTCATACCCTTTTGCATAATGTTGGGTATCAATGATTCTAAATGGCATTTGGTGCTCAAATACAATGATTTCCTACACAGGTACATCCAGGATGAGATGGAATTCCTTGACATATCCTCGCTCGATATGACATACTGATACACTATCAAGATCGAGCAAACGTTTAAACAGAAGAAGCGAGATTTTGGATCTGTGAATCCAAAGAAAGGGAAAGGCTTCCCCAAACCTCAGAACCAAGGACATAGACAAGACAGGGTGACCCCCACAATTGTTTCTTTCATTTTTTCTATTTCCTTAACTATAGCAAAGTTTACTATTTTTAGTAGTTTTTCGGGTCCTAAACTTCCGGAGCCATTTTGAGGCCCTAAACAACTTTCTTTGGCAATCTACTGTGAGTGATTTTTTTATAAAATCGTATTTTTCATCATAGTCCTCAAAGAGATATTTCCAATGGTGTATCATGCACATCAAACAAAGATAATATAACCAAGTCATGACCCGAGGAATTTGGTTGTCCAACTAACCCAAACAGGGCCCATAAACTCTTGGTGTTACATCTCCTCGGGTTAGGGTTTTGGTTTTTTACGGTTTTCTTTTATTGTTCAATAATAAAAAGGGCCTTAAACCTCATTGTAGCATAGTTCAGAGGCATGTAGCTACCAAATATCTTCTTAGATATAAGGTACCATCGCCCGACCTAGTTTATTTCCATTTCTATTTGTAAGCCTATTTTAGTATTTTACATTAATGAAATGAAGTATTATTTCTGCCACATCTCTGTATTTATGGTTGTCTCTATAATTTGTTGTGTTCCTTTCTAAATCCATATCAGTGGTATCAGAGTCATCTTCATTTTCTATATTTTTCTACGCATGTCCCCAATGAAGTCGACATATAAGGAGTTAAGGCTTCAACTGGTTGAACCTTTGCAAGACCAGCCTCGCAAATCTTGATGACCTCCCATGGAAGATGAAAAGAAATATGAGGGGGCAGGAGATCCTACCAAAATATTTCTCGAAGAATCCCTCAAGTGAAAAAGGAATGTGATGATGGACAACATTTCCTAGACCCTCCAATGGCTAAGCAGGGGAGATGCATCTAATAGCTACTCTCGAAATGCCATACCCTTTAAGGCACACGTTAACCTTGAAATCCCCATATTTAAGGGTCAGATAGATGCAGATGTCATAGATGAATGGTTAAATATGCTAGAAGGGTATTTCTCTGTTCATGAGTTTTCTAGCCAGGAAAATATTACTTTCGCTCTTCTCAAAGCAGCACCCCACATCAAGGACTAGTGGGAAACCTACTGCGAGCAGAAGGTTGAAAGTATGGCCTGACTATTTTTAGCCGCACCCACTTGGAATTCATTCCAGGATGACATCAAGGAGCAATAGTAGCCTATCAAAAGCTATGAGGATAAATACATAAAGTGGACCATGCTGCAGAAGGGAAGGGACCAAGACGTGCTAGAGTTTACCAATATTTTTCATACCCTTTGTTGGGTATCAATGATTCTAAGCGGAATTTGGTAATTAAATACCACGATTGCCTACACACATACATTCGGGACAAGACGAAATTCCTCAACATATTCTCGCTCAGTACGACATACTGATACAATGTCAAGATCGAGCAAAAGTTGAAATAGAATAAGTGAGATTTTGGATCCGTGAATCCAATGAAAGGGAAAGGCTTCCCCAAACCACAGAACCAAGGACAAAGTCAAGACAATGTGACCCAAGACAAATCGTCGAAGCTTCAAGAAAATAACAACACCATGAAGTCAAAGAAGGACACAAGAAAGTGGTGTGAGTTCCATAAGAGCCCCACTCACCACACAAGTGAGTGTCGGACCAAGTAGTTGCTAGTGGCCAAGTTGAAGGCTTCGGAATCAGATGCATTTTCTAAACCTAAGTTACAACCCGACAAGAGGAATGAAAAAGGGAAGCAGATCATTCACATGGAGCCCAGTGCCACTATTGCCACCGCCCAGATCTAGAAGAATGAGCCGAAATATCCAGAGGAGCAGAAGCGTCTTTTCCACTCACAGATGTGGGTGAAGGGTTCACCATTGCAATTCATTGTTGACAGTGGGAGCCAAAAGAACCTCATTTCAATATAGGTCATGAAGTGGTTGAGCCTATCAGCTACACCACACTCGCAGCTATACAACATTAGGTGGTTTCACCAAGGACGAGATCTCTGAGTCCGCCAGCAGTGGCACCTTCCCTACAACATCAAGCCCTTCACAGATGAGGTATTGTGTGATGTTGCACCTCTTGATGGTTGTGATGTATTATTAGGCTAGCCACACTTGTGGAAGTGACATGCTGTGTATTTGTCAAGGCCTCGTGTTGCTATTATTTCTTTGGGTAATTCATTATACAGGAAGCCGGAAGTAGCCCCACCTACTACCACCTCTTTTATCTCTACTAAGAAATGTAGTAGGATCATCTCCCAGGCTAGGAAATTAATTTTCTTTCTGGTTTGCTATGAAAGTAAGGGGAAGGTCATAGCCACATCTATTGCCCCTGGGAAGGGTTCCTCCACACAACAGAAGCATGTGGATACGGTCATGAAAGAATATAGCAATATCTTCTCCTCACCCACAGGGGTACCATTGCACTGTCAAGTTAGGAATTCGTTCGATGTGACTCTCGAAGCACCTCTTACCAACAGGTCGATATATCGCTACTCCATTCTGAAAAATTCCAAGTACAGGTAGCAACATGATGAACATCGACTACCACATAAGTTTCAATTGGGTGAAAAAGTATGGTTGCATCCATAGAAAGAACGCCTTACAAGAGCCCATCAGAAGCTTAGATGACTCTTATATGGTCCTTACACCATTACCAAGGCTATGGAAATCAATCGTTTCAAGCGCATCATTCCCCCATTCCTTGGCTTGCACTGAGTGTTCAATGTGGACCACACTCGACCATGTTTCCCACCAATACTAGACACATCAAAGATTGTAGAACAACTCACAAGGGACCAAGTTTAGCATAAGATTCCCCATCTCATGGAGGCATTCAATGCAATGGGGATCATTTCTTTCTAAGGGGGTAGGAATGATCTAGGTGGATTTTGCTGGCCAGCCACTTGTCCCACTTAGACCCCACAACTATCGCTTTTAGTTTTTCCATTTCCTTAATTGTAGCACATTTTGCTATTTTTAGCAGTTTTTCGAGTCCTAAACTTCAGGATCCGTTTTGAGGCCCTAAACAACGTTTTTTTGGAAATATACTGCCTACAATTTTTTAATATCATAATATTTTCCATTGTAGTCCTTGGAGAGATCTTTCCAATGGGGTATTATGCATGTCAAATGGAGATAATATGACCAAATCATGACCTCGGGAAGCTGGCTATCAAACTAAGCCCAACGGGGCCCATAAGCTCTTGGTGTTACATATCCTTGGGTTAGGGTTTTCTTTCTTTAGGGTTTTGTCTTATTGTTGAACAATAGAAAGGCCCTTGAGCCTCATTGTAGCACAGTTCAGAGGTATCTAGCCACCACATCTCTTCGCAGAGATAAGTTACCATCGCCCGCGCTAGTTTATTTCCATTTCTATTTGTAAGCATATTTTAGTATTTTACATTAATGAAATGAAGTGTTATTTCTGCCGCATCTCTATATTTATGGTTATGTATGTAATTTATTGTGTTCCTTCTTAAATCTGGATCAAAACTTCACATTTTACAGCTTATATGAGGCAGCTCATATTTTTCTTGGATTCATCTCTCTAGGAGATGTAGGATTGATCTAAATATCATCCCAGTATAACATGTACAAATGGAATTATGGATCTATTTTGATTATGGAAAAATTGTCAAGGTCGGCCAACAAACTCATGTAGGCTCAAAAGCCCAACAATCACATCTATTCACCTCAACATTTGCATATAATCACATGATGCCTCCTCATTTTGGACACTTCACTCACTGACATCTTCTCTCTCCTTCATTGATTGGGAACAAAATTCAAAAGCTTCTCTCCACACATGCAAAGGAAAGGAATGGTTTTTTTGTTTCAGTTGTTGACTAGAGTTGACCAAAATTGCAGAGGCTATTTTGACTTGCGTTGAACAAGTGTTGACCTATTTTGGTGTGGTTTTGGCTGGATGATTTTTGTTTGAGCAGGCTGCAATTCTAGGCACAAAATTTGAGGTAGCTTTGACAACCGTTTGACTAGAGTTGACTATGCTAGGGTTGGCTGTAGTATTGAACTTTGTTGACTAGGTTTGACTGGACTTTTTCAAACTGTTTTTGGGCTAATTAGACTTGCTATTGGAGGCCAAAGTTGACTGTGTTTGACCGAGCTGAATTAAGGAAGAATTTTGACCCATTGACAACCGTTGACTTTATGATTAGGGCTTTATGTTTTTGTTGATTGATTGATCAAATTTTCACTGTAATTGGACAAATGAATATTATACATTGTACTCTCTCTCTGCCAAACTTTCAAAGAATTATAAGAAGAATTGACCAAGGATTTCCCCAGATTGGGGTTTGTCCCTTGCTGGTGCCATATCTTGTGTCCTCATATCTTGGCTAGTCTTCTACTATTATTGTTTATGTTCTATCTGCAATTTACTATCATGTTGATGTGATTGCTAAACTTGATATTAATATTGGGCTAACAAATAAATTGAAGTAAAATTGCTCTAAGCATATAACATACCAATGTTATCGTAAAATTAGCATGGTATTAGAGCTAAGGTGAAGACAAAGCCCAAGCAAGAGTGAGAAGAGCAATCATGAAGAGGAGAAATCACTGATCATAGAAAATATTAAATGGCTTCCACATCCTACTTCAAGTATGATGATAAGCTTCATGTTAAGTCTGATTGTCATGCATGGAGGATGTCTCTTGATTTGACATTAGAAGAGAAAGATGTGATGGAATATGTGTAGGGAAAGATTTCAAAACCTCCTTATAATGCGCCGAATATTTCTAGGACCAAGTATAAGAAGGGTGAATTCAAATCCAATAATATCATCAAGTATTCTATTCATAACCATTTAGTTGCTTACATTTCTGATTTGAAAACTTCAAAGGAGATATATGATAGGTTGGTTGGCATGTTCAAATCTAGGAATGCAAATCAAATTATTTTCCTCAAGAACAAGATGAAGGATATACAAAAAGGAAGAAATGAAGATATTCAATCCTACTTCACAGGGATTACAAATATAAAAAATGATCTTCTTTTGATTGGAGAAGTTATTGCTAATAGGGAGCTTACCCTCATTTCCCTTGGAGGAATAGTTCATGAATGGCATGTGTTCAAGACTACTATTTTTAATAACCACAAGATTCCAGGTTTTAAAGATTTGTTGAATAAATTCTCTTAAGAAGAAACAAGGATGATGGAACTAGATATGCCTTCAAATAGGAATGATCCTACTGTATTCTCCGCTCATGCTAAAAACAAGAACAATTCAGGTTTAAAGAAGAAATGTCATGGAAGGCTAGGTTTCAAAAATGGAAGGAAGGGTAGATGCTTCATTTGCAACAAGTTTGGTCACTATGCTAGGGAGTGTCCTAATAGAATGGATACAACTCGTGATGATGACAATAACAACAACAACAATTTCGAGGGCAACAAAAATCAAAGGAATGGAAGATTCAACAACCAAGGAGAAAGGAATGCTCTTGTTTCTCATCAAGGAAATGGTTTCCCTCCCAAGAGGTCAAGAAACACCAAGTATGATGAATCTAATGTTACTGATAACAAGAAAAGAGAATTATATCTTATATATACCCTTTCTACTGCATCTCCTCCAGACTCTTTGGGAAATTGGTTAATTGATAGTGGTGTCTCAAGGAACTTCACCAGGTATAAGGAAGCTTTTTCAAATCTGATTGAAAGGGATACAAATTTAGAAACTATCCTTGGAGACAATGCCACCTATCCCATGAAGGGATTTCAGAATGTTACTCTTCAATTGAATCAGAGTAATAACATTCATCTACAAGAAGTACTATATGTACCTGATTTAAAGAAGAACCTGGTATCTATCTCGGGAATGGAGGAAAAATGATTCAAGGTGGCATTCATTGATGGTAAGGTATGTGTGTGGAATATAATTTTCAAAGATGCATTTACACTTGGCTTCAGGGTTGATAGACTATATCAAGTTGGGGGAAGCCCATTAGGAGCTATGTCTTGTGATACATCACTTTAATCTGAATTATGGCACTGGAGGCTTTGTCATCTACATTATAAGGCTCTACCAAATGCAAATAAGATGGTGACAAGTATGATTGAATTTAAAGTAGAGCATGAAGGTGTTTGACAGGGGTGTGCCGAAGGAAAGCATACAAGGGGACCATTCCACTCAAGTGATAGTAATACCACTTACATATTGCAATTGATTCATTATGATCTATCTAGTGCAATGTAAGTTAGTGCATTGGGAGGATATTTATATTATGTCATCTTTATAGATGATTTCTCTCACAAGACTCGGATATGTTTCTTGAAGAAGAAGGACAAAGTGTTCTCATGGTTTTGTTCCTTCAAAGCTTTGGTCGAAAATAAAACTGAGAAGAAGATCAAAATAGTATGGACCAATAATGGAACCGAATACAAATCAAATGAGTTCAAAGATTATTGTAGACAAGTTGGCATTATAGGGGGACTACTAACGCATATACTCCTCACAAAAGTGATGTTGCTGAAAGGAAGAATTGTTCTATCATAGAAGCCATTGGTGTCATGCTTCATGATCAAAGCGTTCTGAAGTTCTTATGGGACAAAGCTACAAATACCATCATGTATGTTCAAAATAGATGCGCTCTTCAAGTGTTGGACTCCAAAAATCCCAAAGAATTTTTCTCCAGTAAGAAACCTATTGTTTCTCACTTTAGAATTCTTGGTAGCCCCGAACATTTTCATGTGCTGAGAGAAAAGAGAAGAAAATTGGATGTTTTTGGGAAGAAAGGAACATTTGTGGGCTACAATGAAACATCTAAGGCATATAAAATCTACATGCCTAGTTAAAGAGAAATGGAGATAAGCCATGATGTCACTTTCGATGAGGATGCTACCCTTGGGAAGATTAGTAACGTTCCACTTACAATGAAGGAAAAAGAACTAGATTCTGGAAGGAAGGAAGAACTGTAGGATGAGTAGATGCTCGATGCTGAAGGACCATTGGACCCCATTGATCCACCCCCTCATGAGCCCTCCTACTCGAAAAGGAGACCCTCAAGGCTTAACGAGACTCTCGAAGATGCCGAGAGACATGCTGCACCTAGGGGGACATTTCGTGAAAGCAAGAGGATGAATAGGTACCAAGGGTACTTAACTACAATGAGCACCATTGTTCAATATTAGACTTTCACATTCAAAGAAGCTGCCAAACACCAATTTTGGAAGGATGCAATGAATGAAGAGTATGAGTAAATTATGAAGCATGATGTCTAGGATATGGTCCCTAGAACGAAGGAAAAATCTGTTGTCACCTCAAAGTCACTCATTTTAAAGATCAAAAGGTCAAGAATGGCGCTAATGGAAGTGTTGAAAAGTTCAAGGCCATATTCATTTCTCAAGGCTTCTCTCAAAAGGAAGGTGTATATTATGATGATATATTTTCACCGGTTTCCCGCTACACAGCCATTTGTTCGATTATAGCCCTTGCTGCCTTGCAAGGATGGAAGCTTCATTAGATGAATGTCAAAACTACATTATTGCATGGTCAACCCAAGGAGGAAGTCTATGTAGAACAACCTGAGGATTTCGAAGTTCAAAATCATCAAACACATATATGAAGGCTGAAGAAAGCCCTCTACGAGTTGAAAAAAGCACCTTTGGCTTGGTATGAGAGGATCGATAGCTGTCTAATGAAGCTAGGATTTACAAGAAGTGAAGCTGATTTGAACCATTAATTTAAGGTTGAGAATGATAGACCTCTCATCTTGGTACTCTATTTGGATGATCTCTTTCTGACAGGTGCAAACCCTCTTATTCGTTAATGTAAGAGGGAGTTGGCTTCCAAATTCGAGATGAAGGACCTACGACTAATGCATTGCTTCTTTGGGTTGGAGGCCTAGCAAAAGGCAGGTGATATTTTCCTTTCACAAGGAAAGTATATTGTGAAGATGGTTGAAATATTTTGTAATATCCCTCCCCTAATAATAAATAATAAATAATAATAACTAATAAAAAAAATAATAATACAAACATAATAATTAATAATAAAAATAATGAATAATATAATATAATAATAATACAAAAATAATAAGTAATAATAAAAAAATAATAAATAATAATAAATAAATCACTTGATAATAAATAAGAATAATAAATGATAAATGATATTAAAAATTATATAAAAAGAAATAAGTAATAAAAATAGTAATAACCATATTTAAGAACATATAAAAGAAGGAAATTATCAAAAAATTAGCATGCCGACACATGGAGGGTGGGCATGTGGCATGCAGACACATGGAGGGTGTGCATGTGGTTTCCCTTCCAATGTCTTTTCTATTTAATGAATGATGAGGAGGATGGAGGGGGTTCGATCATTCTGAGGTTCCATCTTCATTCTCTTGGGAGAATACTAAGACTTAGGAATACTGGAAGTAGTCGTTGATTGAGGGCTCGGGAGTGGCCAGTTGTAGCAGAATCTTGCACAATTGAGCCTACGGTTGGGAGGAGAGTCGTCCCCAAAATCTTGTGGTCACTTCGTAGCCGGAAAGTAAAGGTATAATTTCATTGAAAGAATTGTTTTCCTTTTGACATTAGTTTTAGTTTTACTTGTGCTGTTACATATGGTATCAGAGCGCAAGTTTAACCCTTAGGGCCTATGGGCATCTGCAAAATTTCTTTGTTGGAATTTTTTTAACTTGACTGATTTTTAAGTTACAGGTTGATTAATTCGAAGAGGCGGCATCTTATTCCTCGAATTTTGCAGTGGTTTTAATGAGTATTCATTGATTCATTGTTTACTTGGACTCTGTATTAAATCACATCTTTGGTGTCTCCGATTCTACGCATGCTTATTATAATCTATTTCTCATGTTTATGTTTGCTAACGTGGACTGTTTCTTGGCTACAAAATTACCACTTGATTTTATGTCATTCTGATTATTAGAGATCTGTTTGTATTCGGTTTCAGTTGGTTAGATTTAACCTCTAAGGTCTTCGAACTGATTTATTATACTTGCTTGTTAACTTTTTTCATATATATTAATGGTGGGAAGAACAAATAATTGCAATGAAAAAGTTGTTAAATGTAATGTTGTTCATGGAAAGATTTCGAGTAAAACGAAACTGGATTGAAGAATGAAGGATTGGCTTATCTGACTATAAGAAGCTTAATGACAGGGAATCTCTAGAGAATCATTCGTTCAAGCGTCGGCTTTTCTGCAATGGTATCCATTCTCAAATTGCAATTGCTATGTAGTTCTGTATACTCTTCTCATACGAATTTCCCCCTTGTTTCCCCTGTAATTAACATTTTGTGCAAATTGTCGAAGAATCCCCAGAGTCTTTGGTACAGAAATCCTATTGGAGAGAAGGTTAGATATTTGTCTATGGATTCCCTTCCAGTATTTGTGCAATTAGCTTTTCCTTATTTCATTTTCTGTAGCCTCTGTGCGTTCCTGTGTTTCGAACTTTGGTCGGCCGAGTCTTGCAAATAGTTTCGGGGTTTTACTATGAGTAATTAATAATAAATATTGGAAAGTTAAAATTAAATCTGCTTTAATATAAAAATGGTGAATGGGAGCAGCGACTTAGGAAATGATAGAAAATTGGTTCAGGTTTCATGGGTTTTTGATTTAGCTTTTATTAGGTTGTCGGTTGTCGGTTCACTAGTTGCTAGTCTTGTGTGAGATTTCATCTTTCGTTGTGTGAAAATCAAAAGGTAATATCAGATTTTAACAAAATAGTAAATTAAACAAATAGCCTATTATGTTCGAAAATGCTGTCAGTGTTAGATTTAAACATTTTCATGTCTTCCTCAATATCACTTAAAATGGAGGACAAAAGAGAATCAAACCTTGGTTCGGTTCTGTGAGGGGAAAGATTTTCGAACATTTAAAATCAAACCTTAGTTTTGTGAGGTGAAAGATTCTCGAGTATTTAATAATATGAGATGAACCTGGAAACAAGACGAGGAGCATGTTCAGGAAGTCGGAAATTGCTTTTAACTGGAAGCGAAGGTTTTCCATAATTGCGAATTGGTCAAACCCGAGACACTGGTATGAATCCCAAGAAGCACTACGAATGACTAGTTTCCCGAGTTGCACATCTGTTAGGGCATCCACCATATTTTTTTTATAAGTTATGCATACCCAACTCAAATAGAAATTGCTATTGGGTTCCTTGTTCTGTGATACATGTAGAAATCCCCTTTTTGGGTTCATTGATTTTGTGCATACCTACATCCGAAACCTAAAGTATACATATAGTAGTTCTGATTTGATCAGTTCCTGTGGTTTTTAATTGGATTGTATAAAGCTCTGCTTCCTTAATTCAAGGATCGTTGCCGATGATGCGTCATGGTTTGAATTTCCTTTACCGTGGAAACTGTCATAATCATGGTGCAAGTGTCTTGGCAATTTGAGTTGACATGTAAAGTAAATCAGGTAGATATCTGAATTTCAGTTAACTTATGCAGAAATAAATCAGGTGGATTTGGGAAGATTAAATGAGGGCTCTTTTGCTTCATGTTTCCACAGTTAGAGGGAATGACAATTTATGGGGATATATAGTCTGTATCAATTTGGTTTTGGGGCTGTTGAATTGAGATTATGGGACTTATCAGATTTTCTCTAAACTTATTAGTTGCCTCAATTTTATATTATCTAATCTTTGTCAAATTTATTTTCTAAAGATTGCACAACAAATTTTTGGGAAGCCACAACAAGATCTAATCATCGTTTCGCAGGGATTCATCATAAATTTTGGACAAAGGGTTTCCATCATTTCTTAAAGGAAAAAGTTCCTTTTTAAAAGTTGATTTTCAGCGACAAAGTTCTTTAGAAATCTATTGGCAATTTGAGGCCTTTTTCTCAGAGTCGAGAGCTCCTAGAGGGGCCTTCTTTTGACTGTTGTATTGGTCTTGAATCCGTCATTGATTCCTTGTAGAAGAGATACGCTTGTAAGTCATTTCCTTAACGTCTTACTCATCCATCTCCCAGCTAGGCCGAAAGAAAAAATAATTATTCAGTAAAGGTTGTGGTCTTCTAGGATGTTCATCCGCTACTTCAAGTAAGTTTTCAATTCCATTCACAAGTGGTTCACCCCCTCATTCCAAAGGAGTGTTGTTGTAAGTTTTTTTTGCTCATTGTAGTTCTCTTTGAAAAGAAAACGCAGTGCTCTCTCACTATCTAAAAATATCAAAACTGAAGCATCACATACAGAGCCTGATCATGTTTAAAAATTAGCAATATTAAGCCTAGAACACTCAAGAATTAATAACATTAATTACAAGGTGGCTTAAATATTTTTATGAATCTAGTTCTTACATCTTTTAGTAAATATTCCTGCTACCAGCAAGCTATCTTGTGATTGGTCTTTCTTCACTGTGGGTTATTTTTTGACTGTAGTACCCTTGAGATCTGGTGTATATTGCTCATCTCTCTGGTTTCTAATTGCTAGTTTGTTTGAGGACTTTAACTCTCGGATTTATTTAGCTAGATCTGATTGCTAAGTACTGCTCACTTAACTGCCTTTAGTCAGTTGTGCTTGCATTTTATTTACATCTCACTTGCCCCTAATTGTTATTTCATAAGGTGAAGAGCATCCTAAACAAGTGGTGTAGCTAAAGGTATTTGTTGTGACAGTGTTTCATTAATCTATCTGTGGAAAAGGCCTTACAATCCTGTGTTTCACACATACTTCATAAATTTATTTGCATGTCAGTTGCATCGCTCACATTGAAACATTTGTCCATTTAATTAAAGGAACCTAATCCTTGTTCTTGTATATTTCTCTTGACTGACAGTGGGTTGTAGCAACTGATATTTCGTTTTTTTACAATGGTATATTTGAAATCTGGTGCTCTTTTTCATCACTAGCATTCACTAATTGTCTTTCTATTTTTTTAGCATTTGCGTTTTGCAACTTGAAGAGTAGCCATTAGTGTTTGATTTCTCATTGTTTTGGAAGGTCTTCTTGAAAATACAGATTTGCATTCATTAGCTAGTCCTACTGTCAAATTGCTTCTTAAATTGATGTTACAAAATCATTTTCAAAATTCACTTCTTCCTAATTGCTACAAAGTGAAAGTCTCAGCGAGTCACATAATTAAAGCTATATTGCATTGTTGTGATTCATTGACATATATTCTTATTCAAATATTGCAACGTTTGGATAGCAGTAACCTAATTCCCAAAATCATATTCTCAAAAGGATTACTATTATTTTTACTTGGATATAATTGGTTGATATTAAGAATTTTTCCTCTTCTCCTATTAGCAATCTCACATAATATTTGTGCTTGTAATATTTAAAGTTCAATTTTTTCTAATTGATATATCATTGAAGTGAAGATTAGCTAAACAAACACAAATATTAAAGAAATTGAGTTTGTTGTGTCTATTGGCATTAGCTCATTGGATAATCCTAACGCTTCTTCATTGGATTTTTTATTGGAATATTGTAACCTTGTTTGAAAGTGATATTTCATAACCTTAGTTAAAAGGGGTTTATATTTCTCACTTTGAAGCATTTGGCTATAATTGCATCTCCTTGTAGAAGTTGTTTTCTTTATTAATTGTCTTGGATTAATTTTAGATCAAGCAACCTTCTGAAACTCTGCCCATTTGTCTTACCATCTATATTTTATAGAAGTTTCCTTTATCGTTGGTGATTTGCCGAATTAGGTATTGCAAAATGATTTTGCTCCCATTATACAAAAGCTCCACCTAATAGGATCAACCAATTTTTTTTAGCTCATGTTACTAAGAGATCTGTACATTCTTCCCATTCTTCACATTCTCCCCATTCTCCGGATATTGATTCTATTAGTAGAATCTATGTTATTTCTGTTTTGAGATTATGTTGATAAATATTCTAGATTCCAATTAACAGTAAAAGAATTTTAAAATGTTGTCTCTCCAAATACACAACACACAGAAACACTTTCACCTCTGGATTTCCCTTTCAATCATATAGATTAACTCTTTTACGACTCTAGCTTTTCACATTTTGATTCTAGTAGTCGTAATATACGTGAATTCCCAGTAGCTCCATATCTTAGTGAATGTACATGCCAAACAGATTATTAGAAAATTAGGAGATGATGATATATTGCTTTTATTAATATTGGATTGCAGCATTTTGTCATGACGATATTGGTATCTTAGTGAATGTAAATGGCAGACAGGCAGAAATTTTCAGAGGTGATGATATGTTGCTTTTGTTAATTTTGATATAGATTTTTTTTTTTTTTTTTTTTTTTTTTTTT
>APFE030502287.1:5334-29186 GCA_000404065.3 Pinus taeda
TGGAATTTTCACTAGGGTTGTTATAGAACCCTCCCCCTTAGGGAACCTCATCCTTAGTGTTCAATGACACCTATAACCAACAAAATTGATGAAAATAAAACATATTTCCCATGAAGCTTTCTAACACAACTTGTTGCAATATTTATAATGATCATCTCCTAAAAAATGACAAACATGCCATTTACTAGAGCTTTATAACACAACTCACTACAATATTTACAATAACCACATATACCCATACGCACGTCTGCTAAACTATCAAACAAGAGAAAACTATGCCCTTATCAATCAACAAGGGAATCCAGAGGCTTACACCTCCACCCTAATAGAATTACCTGGATTCACATCCTTCCTAGGAAGTCCACAATCCACTGTAAAGTCAAATCTACATCCAATGTCCAATGCTACAATCTCGTGCCACTTGTCCTTTCAACAAACAGTTATCGAATCATTGTTCTAGGGCACACTCCCAATGTGCATCAAATTCCATCTAACAATGCTAATGACCAAAACCAATATATCTTCGACCATCCCTTCTATTCTACAAAGTCCCTTGGGAAATCCGGTTACCCCCATCCGTGCATTCACTTACCTTCTAAGTTCTATGACATCCCCCATCCCGAGCGATCCATCCCTTGGCAAGGCTTCCTCGCATTAGAAGATCAAACAACCAAGGAATATACCTGCCTCAACCATCATACTAGTCATAACATGCTCATGCAAATCAATGAACACTATTGGGAATCAATGCGCCATAATGGACCTTCTCTTGAAGTACTCTACCAACATATTGTTGCATGTTCCAATTTCTTTTGCTATTGCTGCCCATTCATGCATTCAATTTCAGTCACCCAACTGGGCATGTTCATGCATTCGTGTTCCATGCACATAATTTCTAGTAGATTCAAATAAATTGAAACAACCTCAAATCATACCTCATTGGTAGTTCTTCAATAAGGTACACTTGCAATCCTATTCTCTTACTATCACAACAAGTCAATCTAATTGTTTGATCAAAAACATTATGTATAAACATGTCACATCTAATTAGCTAAAAACATAGACATCATAGATAAACATCATAAATCACATGTAACAATCATAAACCAGAATCATAGATCACGTATAACCATCATATACCATAATCATTTAATCAATCCTTGGCTTCCACCTTTGTCCTTATTTCGTACGCACTCTAAATAGTTTTCCACACCTGAAAAATACCCAGTGCCTCCTCCTCAACCATGTGGGCATACACATAGTGTGCATCACACGCATACAACTACATACGTCATACAATACCATGCAATACATCCATCTACAGTAGTACCATATGTACCACATGTACACAGAACCACCTATACACTACAACCACGTACACAACATGTGCATAACATCACATGTACATGACACCACCTGCACAACATGTACACAATGGCACATGTACACTACACCACTATACATTGTGTACACAATATCACATGTACACAATACCACACATGAGACATGTATGTGACACCATATGAACATAGCTCCACATGCATGTCATGTACACAACACCACCTACAAAAAGAGCCACTTGTAGAACAAGTACACATCACCACTTGTACATCTTTGACAAAACACCATATGTACATATCGCCACATGTGTAATATGCACGCAAAACCACATGTACATAACACTACATATCCAACATGTACATAACATCATCTATACACACTACCACATATCCAATATCCGCACAACACTACATGCACATAACATCACATATGAACCATGTTCACAAAAATACTACCACACATCCAAAACCACAATGTCTTTACCAAGCAGCCTTGTTTTTAGTGTATTACCCATGCTTGTCCCACGATGTTGTAGACCACATTGCTTTCATTTTTTCAAATGTATCCCTCGGTATAAGGTGTCCATAACCTAGACATAGACATAATACAAGCATACAATTCAAATTCATATTCACATGATACTAACATCATATATTTGTCATGACTACTCTTCCCACTTGATTCCTCACAACGAGGAAATTATTCATGCCATTTTCCTACATAGCCAACCATTCTGCCACAAGAACAATTCTTGATGATGTGTTGGACAGTAACATAGATACATGGATACATACATACATATACTTAAACATTAGCATAAAAAATCATGATCCTTTAAGAAAATTATATGCATACATGCATTTATATACACATGAATGCTGGTGTTAATAAACATGATCCATGATGACCCTATCAAACATGACATATATACACACCAACATGTATACATATATAAATATTAGCATAATCATGATCAAAACATAATTACCAGATATCAAAGTCAAGGTTTAAGAGAACTTCCTTTATTCATGCACCACATGTGTAACATTGAGAATAGCCATTCCCAACATAATAAAGGCATATGACACCTTATATCCATTTAATTTACATTTTTGGTTATCTTTCTCATGTTTATAGTGTCACTTCCCATTTACCACAATGGACCAAACGAGTCCTACCGATTGTCAAAATATTACCTTCCACTATGCTTACTCATGCATAGAGATTTATCTGAGTCTTACATTACCTATTGGGTAACACACATATCTCTCTGAGCTCCATTAAATTTCCTCTTTTCTAAACAATTCCCAAGAATCAAAACATAAAAGACAATACCAAGAAACAACCAAGAAGAAAACCATGAAAACCAATACCAACACGACACTGCAATAAAGTGGTATGGCCATACTCTATACATAAACAAATCTATCAACCAAGCACAACAAATCATAAAATACCAAAAGAAAAATACTAAAAACAAACACCATGACTCAATCCCCATGGTTCCTAGTGCTTCCAAGGAAATCTCAACCCGTGCATTGTTCAAGATTTCATGGTAGTCTCTTTTAAATGTAATCTTCTGCATCATACTTCCATAAACACATAAATGTCAGTGCGGAATTAACATAACAATGAACCAGGTACCTTACCTTGTTGTGCCAAGCATGTTTCTTGCAACTGAATACATCCATGCCCTCTCTCGAGGGAATCCAATTCCCTTGACAGTCTACCTATAACTAGAGACTAGCTAATATACGTGTCAAATACATGTTCATGAATCTATAACATATCCAGATAATGTCAGACAAAATCAAGGTTAAGAAGATTTCCTCTATGGAAACACTCCTTCATTTGGAATTATGGTTTCCAAACATAGCCAAAGGAGTTCTCTCCCAATTCCTTCTTTTTACCTTTTTTCATTGAATCAAGGCTTACTATGTGTTGTCACACCACGTAACTGTTAGTTATATAAACACATCAACTATTACCTTGTCATTCTAATACCAACCATGTTTCCTAAAACTCTTCACACATGTCAACCACACGTTCCAAATATCAAGACAATCATATCTAAACATTTAAAATCAACTTTTACAAACAATCCTGTCATAACCCATAGTAAAATCATAGTCATTAGACATAATGCTACAATTGTCAACTTCATTAAAGTACATATCAACTCTCTCAACACATATGTATAAGTACAACCATCTCAAAACAAGATCATTTGAACACACGTATATTTTTCAATTCATCAAACATTCAAACAACTTGCAACCATTCCATGTTAAATAAATCAACTAGCCAATATAATCAAATAGTAAAGTACCAAATAGCTGACATAAACAAATTCATACCTTAATGTATCTCAGGGGAGGTGATCTTATCTCCACAATCAATCCAGGTTAGCATGTTACAACTTAAAAACATATCAACTCAAACATAAATCAATATATCCATAACAATAACTAACTAACATGTTCACATCATAAGCTCATAAGCATTTGGCATTCATGCATAACAATCAAATATGTACGATTAGTCTAGATTTGTACCACACCACATCACAAATATGTGGGCTCATACCTTAATATCACAACCATAACCATTTGCATAGGTAAAACCAAGTTAATACAATACATATAACATCAATATCTTCAATGAAATGAACATAACCATCACTCATATGACCAATCCAAATTACAACACGAGGATCTCAATTAAATAATCCTAATCATCAAGTTAATATCATATAAGAACGATAATCTATATATCATGCTCATCAACAACATATAACTTATTAATTAAGTCGTCTAACATAAAACAACAATATCGATGCATACAACCACGTGTTACCATCACTCGTGACTATCCGACTCATGTGCATATAACTACACTAATCAACTAGTGTCCATCAAGAATGTAACCATAACATCAAAAGACATGTACATAAACCTAATGCATATAAACCTCATTCATATAAAAACCCTTCACTTACATATCTGTGTGCCAAACATATAATACTTGTATGATGATCTCCTCTTACCCCAAAGGCCAATGTTGCAACCTCATTATGATTATCTACATCTCCTACTGTATCTCAGCCAACACATTAGCATCACAACATACAAAATCACCCTCATGAACTAGATTTCATACCATGACTTCACAAGGTGTTTTTGACCTAATATTCATGCATAACCATAGCCAAGACCATACATGCATAACAGCTACATATAAACATATAACATATGAGTACCAAACCATATAAAACTCATTCTATCTAAAGTCCAGTCATCAATGCATGACCATATGAACTACACAAACCATGAACTCATGCATGAAAACAAAAACTACATCTCATGCACTTGATAACATGTGAACACTGACATGCATAATATTGCATAATCAACTATCCACACAGCAAGACATACTCCATGACAACATCACTACAACCATGATCAACACCATACAAATGTAACAAGCACATGGACTACATGCATAAGGGACACATATACAACGAACATGAAATTATGATCAACACACAACCTAAGGATTGAAAAACCACCCTCTGGTACCACTCTGTAAGACCCTCCTCCCATATCTACCCAAGTAACCATGCCAACTAGGGTAAACATGTGACAAGAGGCTACTGTGATTTTATTTGACCTCCTATTTAACATTAAGGAAGTGGAATCGACAAAAACATAACACAGAGACATTCAACATTAGCTTCAGGACCCTTAGGAACAAATCCAACACTTTAGACAAATTTCCCTTAGGATTTACTGAATTTTTAATCAACTTAAGACTCAATTGGTCTCATTTTATAGGCATGAAACATCCACAAACTCAGATTCGTTCTCACGAGCTTGCCTGCTAGCATCCATGACTCATTTTTTCAATTTTGTGCCAATGTTCCCAAGATTTGTGCCACTTTTTTAGGCCCATACCCCAAGTCACTTCCTAGAATGGAATGATAACTTTAGAGTAGTAAAAGAATAGGGAAACAATTATGCAAAAGAAATAAGTTAAACAAGAACTTAATCAGACCCCTACTAGTGATGATAGGAATTTCTTCAAACAAATATCAAGCGTGTAATATACAAGTGTAACCAACATAATTAAATATAAGCGCTTGTACTTCTCTGATAATCGCTAAGAACCATTGTTCCCCATGTCATTTTCTAGATTACCGTCAGCAATGAATCTTGTTGTAGTTGCTTGATGCTACCTTTCTCTGCTTGATCTTTGCTTCCTATTTCCTTCTTTTCCTTTTTCGATACCATGCAAAAACAATAGTCAACATCTTACACTGACTAAGAGCTTGCCGACTAATCCTCAGAAGCCTTTATATTAATGAGGCCTCTATTTTCTTCATTTTCCATTATTTTCCTTCAATTTCCTCCTCACATGCAACCTATGACCCTTCACCTACCTTTACTCCTAATTTCCATTGTTTTCATAAATAAATGTGCCAAAATGACACTTTTATTTTCCTTTCCAAAGACAGGCATTTGTTTTGCCAATTTCCTTAGCCATCATAAACCAAATGAACACCCCCTTGGATTCCTTGCCCAACATTCATCTTGGAATACATGTCCCATCACCGTGGCCATATATATATATGGAATTTTCACTAGGGCTATTACAAAGTATACTTAATCTTCCAAATAGTGAATCATTGGAATAACCTATTTGTAACTCACCCACCTTGAGCTCCATCTTACATCCATTGGGCATAAGAAATTCAAAAGATATCAACACATACACGCACACACACAAAGATGAGATTTTGAATACTTTGGATAAAATTCCTCTTATATATTGAAATTGATTCCTACCTTTCTCCCTCAATACTCATTGGATTTGGTGAAAACTTTGACATCCTCTTGAGTATTAGCATCATTTCTTTGATATTCTTATGTTTTCCTTTGATGTATTGGAGTTATCGAGGTGTTTTTATGAGATTAAGGGTCTCGTATATACCACTTACTCTACCATTTTGAAGACTCGGCTTCTTTCCAACACAAATAATGATGACTTCTAATTACAATTTACTTCTATTTGGATGGTTTCTTAAAAAAGTGTTTTACTAGGATACTCTCAATTACTTAACTTCTACAATCCTCCTTACTATTATTTGTGCCTATCATTGTATTATTATACCCCATCTTTTCATGACTCTGCTCATAAAAGGATTGTTTCAGTAATGAGGTACATTAAGTTGGGTATCTATGGCAACCAACGATTTTTGTATTAGACTTAGTTATGCATGTGTTATAATTTTTAAATTTTACTGTCATCGTTATTGATGTTGGCCATATCAGTTGTGTAATTTGATGAAAATGATTCCTATTATTTTCACTATTAATAAATGTATCTTTAAGTGTTTTCTAATTTTAGTCAATCTTTAAGAACAACTATCATTAAATATGCTGAGATGAATTTGTCGATTATCCAAACTTCCGAATCTTTGGCTTAGGTGTTACAGTGTTTTCAACAACTTCCATTCTTTTCCAACTTACAATCAATCTTGGTTTATTAAACAAAAAAGTACAACTAGCTTCAAACTTAACTAGAATCCATACTCCTCCTTTCACTTGAAGAGTTGTAATCATGTATAAGCAAGAGATAACTCACACTTCTACTTTGGTTTGATGGAAAATATGTTTCATTTTAGGGTTTAACTTCAATCTGAGTGTAAGGACTGATAAAATAACCATCCATCTTCTAATTACATAGTTTTCCTTTAGTGTATTCACTAATATTCTAAGGAAAGTAGTATGGATATGAGATGTACCATCTCTGTATTATATATATAGTATTTTCATGGAAATCAAGATTTAAAGTGCATCATTTAACTAATCGTTCCAAGGTAGATCATAAAACTATGACTCCCTTCTCGACACAACCATTATTTTGAGTGTACTTCGGTAATGACTAGTCATCAAAACATTGCAGCATTGCAGAAGCATGAACAAGATATTGGAATATATGTGTGTGTGTGAGAGAGAGAGAAAGAATATTTTCACTATTTTATTTACCTTCTTGCATATTTTCCTCATTGGTCCATTATCCCATTATGCTTCATATCCTCTTCATTGATTTGCATTTCAACATTATCATTGAGCAAGAAATCTCATGGGTCTTCTTTCTATTCCGTTTGATATATATATATATATATATATATATTTATTTTTCATTTTCTTGTTTGTTTATTTTTTAGTTGAATCTTTCAAGTTTCCACTATTTTATTAGAGTGGCCATTTATAGAAAAACCATTACTTTGAGATACTTATGCTTAAGAAGAATATTTTAATCTCAAAATATTTGTAAGAGCTTGTCCTTATTTTGCATATTCAAACAAAGAAGAAGCATAATCAATTCTAACAAATTGCATACATATTGACTTGATCATGCTCAACATATTTTCTTTTCCCAACTAATAAATAATGCTCAGAGACTTTTGATTTATCATTACTTAAGGTTTCAATGATCACTAAGATTATCACAAGTACTCTTTCGATGAGACATTGATTTTAACCTCCCATCTCTACCACAACTCAGATTACAACTTCTTTCACAATCTTAATTCACCAGCATGGTCACAATGCCTTTTGAGGTTGCCATCCTTTGAATACTATATGCCTCTAATATTTATCAGCTTATGGTTTGGCATGAAAAGTACCATTCTATAGAGGAAACACTCTCCTCAACTGAAATACCAATTTGGGACTTCATTGCCCACTCCTTTACTAGTCATTCTTCATGGTAGACTTCGTTCACGGGTACATTATTTTAGCTATAAGTGGACTTCTATGTCAAAACACTGTAACTTGTTTCTCTAATACCACTTGTGAACTATTTCTCTAATACCACTTGTAAGATACCGAAAGAATATACTAAGTATGGTCAATAATAAAATGTCTAGCTAGCAATAAAAAATTTGTTACACAATTCGACACGAATTACCATACACACCCTAAAGGTAAGGACTTTGAATTAGTGTATCATGTAATTTGATTACATTTTATTAAATTTTATAATGCCTTAAACGTATAAACATCTTATACTTAATACCCTATCCGAGATATATATATCCGATGATGAATTCATTTCTCTAAGTTTCAATCCTATCGCTATGGTGTATGTAACCATTACCCACCCTTATCTCGATGAATCCAAAAGCTTCTACATTGTTGTATCACAACTTATGCAGGTCTATGCAAGTGGCTAAGATCAATGGCTTGAATTACTTAAGATTCTGACGACACTGTCGATAACTTTTCCGTGAGACCAACGGTCCAAATTACATGGGAGTTGGTTAGGGTATTAACGCCTTCCCCAAACCCTTGCAGTAGGCTTATTCGCCCCGCGCACCTTCGGCAGCTGCTCCACAACATAGGTTGTCATTTCAATGCCAAATTGCTCCATCATCCAACATTGTCTTACTGATATCCCTCTCAATTTTCACTATGGTTAATTTTACATTTTCCACCAAGGTATTTAGGGTTTATTGTAAAGCTTTCATTGTGGCGATATTTAATGTTCCACTCGGCCATCACTAGTTCCTTGTAGAGGTGAGATTGTCAGATATTCATTGTTGGAGAGGGTGCACTTATTCCGATTTACTAGTGAGTAGGGTTATATACAATTTATTTGTAAATAGTGTTGTCCATTTATGGACTAATACTTAAATCACTTGTTCAGGTGTTTCATTCGGGTCCATATGCTGGAATTGTATTACCAAGTGAGGTTCTATTCATTTTCGTATTCCATTTATTATTGTTTTGGAACTTGGATATGCTCCATCGCACATTCATTCCTTTGCCTCTTGGATTTTGCAAGTGTTATCTAACACCTTGAACAATTCTACTCTTCTCAAGGTTTCAAGTATGGATTCATTATATTAACAAGGTAATCCTTGTTCCCAGGTTCTGAGTCCTTCCAACGTTTTCTGTATTCTCTATGGTGACTTTGCTCCGTGTTCCTTTAGGAATTGCCTCCATTAAGTTTAACCCCGAGAAGGGTATCTGGGCAGTTACATTTGTTTATTGCCAACGCTCCTGATGGGTTTAATCATAGTATTGTGTTTGGAATAGCTCTGTTTGAGCTACTAGAGTCATTCACAGTAATTTAATTTGGCTTATATATTATGTTAACTATTTCACCATTATGTCTTCGCGGCCATTATGTCTTCGCGGCGACAGTTCTATCAGCAAATAATTTTGGGTTGTGAATTATAATGACTATCCACCATTTTTCCTTTCTGGCCATGATCATTCAATTTTGACCATGAAAAGGAGAATTTTAATTTATGTCAATGTCCCATTAAGTTTATTTGTAATGTCATTGCTAACACGATATAATGTCTCTGCAATTTGCTTGGATTTCTAATGTTATATGTTGAATTATTAAACGAAGACTAAAACTTCTAGTTTATTGGCTCTGTTGCTCTGATGATAAAATTTCATGCATTTTTTCGGTTATTTTTACTTTATGAGTCATGTAATAATGTTATCTATCTTTCTCATTTTTCTGGTAGAAGAATTCCTTTTCTTATGTCAAACTAACTTATGCCCCGGGTGGAAGGTAGAAGTCCTTCCCGAACTTCTTCTTGGTCGGCAGGGTTAACATAGATAGATGGGTAGTGGACTCTTCGGCCCTAGGGTTCCTGCCCGCGGTGGAACTAACTCTACCCAAAATTTCATGATTGCACTAACTGAATAATATTTATTGAGTAATCTATTTCTTCCCACGGTTGTATGGTCCGCTAGATACACTATTCTGATTTACATATTCTTAATGCTTTTCTTGTGGAAAGGACAGTTTCTAGTGCATACCCTGAGTTTGTATTCTGTAATTTTTGCAAATTCGTAGAGTTCAATTCCGAAATGAGACTAATACCAGACAAATTAACTTCATTATTTTTTATATAATCAATCACAATTTATGCAAACAATGTTAGATCTATATATCTGATTCATATTCTTGCAATCTAAGGGCTTTGCCAAAGATGTGTTCTCCTCCCTTCCTGGCTTTTTCGGAGAGAAAATCAAAATGAAAACAAGAAGACCCCTCTCACAAACTCTTTCACATAGAAATCATTATCAACAACCTTTGTCATCTCTATTTTAAAATCTTTAGACATTTTATCATTCTATTTAATTTTAAGATAACTTCATCACTATATGTAAATACAAAATTCACATACTACCTATCTATATATATATATATATTTGAACAATTTTGTTCTAATAGAAATAACTATAACATGGAATACTTGTCTCTGAATTCCAGAGTGATCTAGCCACAAGATTGCAGAGATAAGTGGACTCCACCCAACCAACGAGTCCTTCATTTACACAACAAGACTCCCTCAAGCTAGTTTTTTCCCAAATCAGTTATTTGATATTGACCTAACAAGATCTATCCCAAGGCATCAAACACTTTACTAGTCCAGCCTAGGAACTCAGTGTTTTAAGGATCCCATTGGCCATCCATGAGCTTAAGAATACCAGGATGCCACTTGCCATCCATGAGCTTAAGGATACCGCAACTAGTAGGGTCCTACCAACCTTTAACAACGTCATGTTTCAGGTTCCAAAGAATAGAACTTCAACTAGGTACCAGGTATCCAAGATCGCCTCAAGTTTTCTTCTCTTTCTCCTCTTAGCTCTCCTCCCCCAACTAAGATTATTTATCTCTAGAGAGAGGAATAATTCTCTTCTAACTGTCTCAGAAGAAAATCTCATTCAACACTTTTTCAAGTAGTGTTTTGGTTGACCATAGTTAATATTATTTACAAAATTAAACAACATTTACATCCCCTTTCACATGGCTCACAATTTACGAAATCCTTTGCAGTAAAACAGAATATATACCGCTTTTACTGTTGAGATTTTCTATTTTAATAAAATAGGCAAAAATCTCAGTAGATGACAACAATAGGAATTTGTTGCTAGATTAGCTCCAGTTTGTTGGGAGGGAGTTAATGCATCTTAAATTTGATGTGAGAGAATTTATGAGGTAGTTAGATTCTTCTTGCTATAAAACAGGTATCCATACGAATTTTTTTTAGTGTGAGAGTTTGTGAGGATTTGATTAATTATGTAGTCTCATGTTTGATTAATAAAGATTGTTGATGCCTATGTTTGGTGGATGTAGCCCAGATTGGTTGGGTGAACCACGTTAAATTTTTGTGTCTCCTGTGCATGATTTTATTTACTGAGTATATGTTTTAATCTGCTGTGGAGCTTGGCTCTAACAAATGCTATCACAGCAAGTTGGAGGCGTCGTGTGAGCGTGAGGGTGTTGAGTTTGCTGTGTGGACCAACTGCGGATGCGTGGAAGTATTAACACTGCGCTGACCACAGGAGCAACACTGCTGCGTGAAGGTATAAAAAACCATGATTTTCTTTTCAGACCTATGTGTTAAGCTGATGCATGGACCTGTTCAGCATTTATATGGCATATTACAATTACTCACCGATATTTAAATTAAATATATATGCCACAAAGAGTCTGCGTATAGATTGCTGGCGTAGCAACATGCTGGAGTTTTTTCTTACCTGCATGGAGTTCTGGATATCGAAACAACGAGTAGCTCAAAGTAAATAGAAAGGCATGGAGGTGTTGTTGCACTAGAGGTGTTGGTGCCTGTAAGGCGTGGAGGTGCTGCCATTGCCTATCCCTTCACAGACGTCAGTTTCGAAATTCATTTAGGAAACTACAAACTGTGAGTAAGGCCAACCTATTTTCGCATGCCCCATTTTAGTTGCTCGTTGATCTGCGTTACATAAGCTCAAGAACACTCTCTTTGCTTGAATCCTGCTTATTTAGATATGGTACGCCTATGTCTTTGTTGTTTGCAATCATTCTGACTGGAAAACCATCAACCGAAATCCTGCAGTTCATATATATATATAGATATGTGTGCACAAGATTCCATTGCCATTCACAGTCAGTTTTTGAAATTCATGTAGGAAACCACAAATGATAAATAAGACCAATATATAATGCACAGCAGAGCGAACCGTGAGTGCATAATTGACTCAAGTCCAATGCACTGATTGGGAGTTTGATACTCAGTTTTTTTTTGTACTGTAATTATTGCATAGCAAAAAGTTTGTTTTTTTTTTTTTAAAGCAAAGGCAATAAGGCATAGGCAGTTTTTGAGATTAATTTTTTTTTTAAAGTTGGTGTTTTGGAGATTATTGTGTTTTTTGGTTGATATAAGATGGCAAAAACTCAGAATGCCTGGTTTGAAATTGAGAAGTTTAATGGCAAAAATAATTTTGAAATCTGAAAGGTGAAGATGTATGATTTGCTTGTCCAACATGGTGTGGCAAAGGCGTTGTTGGGCAAATCCAAACAGCCTTACAACATCACAGATAATGAGTGGGCCGAGATGGATGAAAGAGCGATAAGTGCTATTCGACTGTGTCTAGATGATGATGTCCTGTTTAATATCGTGTCGAAGACAAAAACTGTTGGTTTGTGGACGAAACTCAAGAAACTGTACATGACCAAATCCTTAACCAATAGGATTCTCCTGAAGCGACAGTTGTACAGTTTGCGAATGAAGAAAGTTACATCGATTGTTGATAATTTAAATGCTTTTAATACTCTTCTTGTGCAATTGCAAAGTATAGAAGTAAAAATTCAATCTGAGGATAAAGCTATTACTTTATTCTACTCGTTGCCCGAGTCATGGGATCATTTTGTTACTTCTATAAGTCTTAGTTCATCAGAAACTATTGAGTTTGATGATGTACTTTCATCGTTATTATTAGAAGAAACAAGGAGAAGGTCGCATTTCGAAACCTCTACATCAGAAGCTATGATGGTTAGAGGTCGTTCGAAAGAAAGACGCCCCAGGAAGCCAAGCAACTCACGTTCAAAGTCGAAAGGGAAGAAGAGTAAGCTAAAGTGTTGGTTTTGTGGAAAATCATGGCATTTAAAGAAAGACTGCTGGAAGCGACAGCAGCAAACTTCAAAAGCAGATTCTTCGACAGAGAAGAAGGAGGCGAATACGACAGCTACAGGTTCGGCATCTGGTTCAGGTATGAAAGATGAAGTATTATCAGTTAATGTGTCAAATCATGATCAACATTGGCTGTTAGATTCCGGTGCATCAAACCACATGTGTATCCATAAAGAATGGTTTAAGACATATAAATCAATTAATGATGGAGTTGTGTACATGGGTAATGATGTAACATGTAATATTGTGGGGATTGGGAGCATACAACTACAAATGTTTGATGGGACAACTAAAGTATTAACTGATGTGAGGCATGTACTAGATTTAAGAAAAAAATTGATTTCATTAGGAGCACTTGATTCAAATGGATATAAAAATGTAATTCAAGGTGGAGTAATGAAAATTTACAAAGGCATTTTACTAGTTATGAAAGCTAAAAAGGTAGGAAATCTATTTTAGTTAGAAGGAGGTACAGGGTCAGATTTTGTGTCTACAGTGTCTGAACATGATAGTAGTTCCATTCACTTATGGCATCAAAGATTGGGGCATATGAGTGAAAGAGGGTTGAAAATTTTGGCTGATTGCAAGTTACTTCCAAATCTAAAGTTTGGAAAGTTAGAGTTCTATAAGCATTGTCTATTTGGAAAACAAAGTAAACAAAAGTTTAAAACAGGCAAACATACTAGTAAATGAATACTTGATTATGTCCATTTAGATGTTTGGGGTCCAGCCCCTACAACTTCATATGGTGGTTCGTCATATTTTGTATCATTTATTGATGACTTTTCTAGGAAATTGTGGGTCTACATGTTGAAGAGAAAGTCTGATGTGTTTTCAGTTTTCAAGCAATTTAGAGCATTGGTAGAAAACAGCACTGGTAGAACAATAAAATGTTTAAGAACTGACAATGGTGGTGAGTTTACTTCCAAGGAATTTGACAGCTATTGCAAGGATGCAGGGATCGAGTTGCTGAACGCATGAATAGGACTCTTCTAGAGAGAGCAAGGAGTATGTTGAGTAACGTTTGGTTGCAAAAGGAGTTGTGAACGGAAGCAGTGGCAACAACTTGTTATGTGATAAACCGATCTCCATCAATAGCGATACGCTGCAAGATTCCGCAAGAGGTATGGAAAGGACACCCTTGTGACTATTCTAAACTCAGAGTGTTTGGTTGTGATGCATATGCTCTAGTGCCTAAACATCAGCGAACTAAATTAGATCCAAAGTCTGAAAGGTATATCTTTGTTGGGTATCCTACTACCCGCAAAATCATCATCAACAGAGATGTAAATTTTAATGAATCCTCTCTTGTACAGTTAGATGTAGATAGTAGATTGAAACAGGATGATGTATCTGACTTTCAGCACATTCGGTTTGATAGCATTTTTAATGATAGTCATGATGACCATAGTTCAGATACTAGTCATGAATAGGTTTGAAAATCACAACATGAACAGGTTTCAGGTATAGATCATGAACAGATCTCAGATACTGATCATCAAGAAGTTCCTACATATGGTAGTCAACCAATCGAGGAAGCGCCAGAAACATCCTTAAGGAGGTCAACCAGAAACAAACGGCCACCGAGAAGGTATGATGATTATGTTACTTTAGTTGCATTTACTGCTAATGATGATGAACCTCTGTGCTATCAGGAAGCAATAGAATGTTCGAAAAGTGACAAGTGGAAAGCAACTATGAAGGATGAAATGATGGCCTTAGGTAAGAATGGCACATGGGATTTGGTTGAGCTTCCGAAAGACAGGAAAATTGTGGGGTGTAAATGGGTTTTCAAGCTGAAACAGGGTGTGGATGATACGGAAGACAGGTACAAAGCGAGGCTGGTTGCAAAAGGGTTTTCTCAGAAAGCCGGCATTGACTTTCATGAGATTTTTTCACAAGTGGTTAAAATTGTTTCAATTAGAATTGTGTTAGCATTAGTGGCTTTGCTTGATTTAGAGTTGGAGCAATTAGATGTTAAGACTGCATTTCTACATGGTGACTTAGATGAGGAAATTTATATGGAACAACCGGAAGGGTTTGTTCAACATCACAATGAGAAATTTGTCTGCAGGCTCAAGAAGTCATTATATGGCCTGAAGCAGTTGCCTGGCAGTGGTATAAGAAGTTTGATTCTTTCATGTTGAGTCAGAAATATGTTAGAAGTGAATATGATCATTGTGTTTATTTTAAGCAATTTAAAAATAGAATATTCATTATTTTAGTATTGTATGTTGACGATATGCTTTTAGCAAGCAAAAGCATAGAAGAAATCAACAGGTTGAAGGCTCAGATGGCAAGGACATTTGATATGAAAGATCTAGGAGCAACAAGACAGATTTACCATGGAGATTTTCAGATGGAGCAATGGTAGCTATGGCTATCACAACAGAAAGTATATTGAGAAGAAAATTACTTTTGAGATTTGGTATGAATAATGTTGAAGCCCTGTAATCAGTCCCTTTAGCTTCCCATTTTAAGCTTTCTTCGAGTATTATGTCCTATACAATGAAGATTATATGTCTCAAATTCCATATGCCAATGTAGTAGGTGTTTAATGTATGCGGAATGGGGTTTTTTTGTACCCCACCTTTTCCCCAAAAAAAAAAACCCCAGATATTTCACATGCAGTTGGGGTTGTCAGCAGGTATATGGCAAATCCGGGTAAAGAGCACTAGTCAGCAGTGAAATGGGTGCTTTGGTATTTGAGAGGCACAAGTAATTATTGTATCACTTACAATAAAAGTAGTGAATTTGTTTGCGGATATGTTGATTCCAATTTTGCAGGTGATTTGGATCATAGAAGGTCAACTTTAGGGTACATTTTTACTCTTGTAGGTGGAGCTATCAGCTAGATGTCAAAGCTACAGAACATTGTTGCTTTATCCACTACTGAAGCAGAATACATTGCTTCTTCTCATGCTTGCAAAGAAGCGATTTGGTTGAGAGGTTTGTTTGGTGAATTTGGTAGGTTGGAGGACAACAAGAAGTTATTTTGTGACAGTCAAAGTGCAATACATTTGGCTAAGAATCCGGCCTATCATAGTAATTCAAAGCATATACCGATCAAGTATCATTTTGTAAGAGAGGTTATCACTGAAAGAGGAGTCTCTCTTGAAAAGGTGCATACAAAGGAGAACTGTGCAAACATGTTCACGAAACTAGTTTTGTTAGAGAAGCTACGTTGGTGTTTGGCTTCTCTTGGCTTGCAGAAAAGATAAAGTAATAAAGAAAGAGGGCATCAGGCTAATTGTTGTCAAGTTGGAGATTGTTGAAATTTTATGTTTTAATAAAATAGGCAAAAATCTCAGTAGATGACAACAATAGGAATTTGTTGCTAGATTAGCTCCAGTTTGTTGGGAGGGAGTTAATGCATCCTAAATTTGATGTGAGAGGATTAGATTCTTGTTGTTATAAAATAGGTATTCATACTGATTGTTTTTTGCTGTGAGAGTTTGTGAGGATTTCATTAATTATGTAATCTCCTATTTGATTAATAAAGATCGCTGATTCTTATGTTTAGTGGACGTAGCCCACATTGGTTGGGTGAATGACGTTAAATTGTTGTTTCTCTTGTGCATGATTTTATTTGCTCAGTATATGTTTTAATCTGCTGTGCATCTTGGCTCTAACATTTACTAACCGGTGTTACATCTCCCCTTAAGTGAAACATTTTACTCTGTGTTTTATTAGACCTCCAAACAGGTTAGAATATGACTTGTACGTGAATTCATTATCTTCCCCTTCGAATGAAACATTGTCCTCTATGTTTTATTAGACCTCCAAGTAGGTTAGAATATGCCTTGTGCGTGAATTTATTATCTTCCCAGGTAGGCTACCTGGCTGAAGTATTTCTGTTGCATTTAACTTGTGTTACTGCTTGCCTCTATAGCGTAATTCTCTTTGATCAAAATTTGCTTATGTTCAACCTACGTTCATAATCATTATGATAATGAGTTTCCATCAATCGCCATGTAATAAAGTATTTATATACATTGTTGCAATCTGCGTTACAAGCACATCAATCATTACGTATATATATTCAGAAGAGTCACCACCACACATCACAACCCAACATGGATTGATAACCTTCACTTAATAAGGATTACTACCATCTTTGTACACTCGTCATTGTCAAACTCCTTTACGTACCGACTTCTGCATCCTTCTTTTCTCACCTAATGAGAGGGCCTAATCTTTCTACAACTCTTTACGCTACATACGTCATGTTCTTAGCAGTTGTTGAATGGTAGAAGCTTTGCAGTATCCTTTTCATTTGCAAGGCATACTGTAAAGGTTTTGACAAATAGAAAACGACTCTTTCCTCACGAGTAACACGGAGCTGTCGAACGCAATTGAAACCATTTCCCACAACCATTTCATGGAATGAAAAAGACACGTCCAACAATTCCATTCGACACGTCCGTTTTGCTACGTCGTCTGCCAATAGTATGAATTTTTTGCTTTGGTCATTCAAAGGATACTGCAAGGTTGCTCCCATTCAAAAAATGCGAAGAAAGATCATTTCATAACGGGGAAAGATGCTGATTAGCTTAGTCCCTCTTAATAGGTTAGAGAATAAGGCTACAAAATCCGTAGAGCCTATCGTTAATCCAGACAATAAGGATCAGGGATCACAAAATAATGGGAAGGCAAAGAATGGGAAAATCATGAAAGCGTTGCACATAATCTTCACGAGAAATTATTAAGCTCCAGCTAAAGTGTAAAAAATGGGGTCTTCCCTAATATTTAGTTCCAAACGCTTCGACATGTAGATTTTGAAACATCTTTTATTCTTTTCAATCTCTATTAATTACAACTTTTGCAACCAAGTAATTTAAATGATAAAATCAACCATATTTTTATCAAAAATGTTCAAACTAATGAACTTCAAATTAAGTATAAATCAATTTGAACTTCACAAAATTAAGTATAAATCAAGTAAATAGATAAAGATATCTGGCTTTTTTTACCCTTTTGTTATATTAATTTTAAATTTAACCATGGTACATAAGCCGGAGTCAACCATTTTAACTATAACTATTATTCTTATATGGTTCAGATTTAATGTTTAATTATGGAGCAGCACTGTTATAATGTGTAGGGACATGTAGATATCACCCAAAACCCCAATCAATAATTTTATTTGGAGAAACATAAAATTCATGGTTTTAAATAGTATATATTACAAAAATTCCATGAAAAGGCATATAACTATTATTCTTATATGGTTCAGATTTAATGTTTAATTATGGAGCAGCACTGTTATAATGTGTAGGGACATGTAGATATCACCCAAAACCCCAATCAATAATTTTATTTGGAGAAACATAAAATTCATGGTTTTAAATAGTATATATTACAAAAATTCCATGAAAAGGCATTGGGCTAAGAATACTACTATAAAAACTGAGTAAATATAGATTATTTTAATATTTTTGTTGTTTATTTTTATTTTTATTTCCTTCTTTTATAAAAAGATATATCTATTTTTTTACTAAATTAAAATTTCAAAAAATTAATCTTTTATATTTTAATTATTTATTTAAAATTTTAATAATAATTAAATTATTTACTATAACTATTATTTTTATTTTTTTATAAATTATTAAGTTTAATTTTAATTTATTTTATTAATGTTATTTTTTTTTATTAATTATACCAAATAAATCTATATTCCCAACTCAAACTCAAAACGTTTCTTGGCTCAATTACAACTGCTCTGCGATATTGGGCTGGAGATATTATTTATTAATAATTATCATTTATTAATAATTATCGGGGGCTCAGTTACAACCGCTCTGCGATACTGGGTTGGACATATTATTTATTAACCCATATTATTTATTAATAATCATTTTGGAATTGATAACAAATTTGACATTGATATTCAACGATTTACTTTTACAAACTAAATATTTACACTAACCAGAGGTGTTACAGTTCACAAAAGATTTGAAATATATTATTTAAAGAATAATAGATAAAAACAGAGAGAAAATAAGTTTTCTGTTTATTTTAGTCTTTTAGATTAATAAATTATAATGAAAAGTTTTATCAAATTTTTATCAATTTTATTTTTTTATTTTATATGGTGTTTCTTTTACGGGTCGCTTATCTTTACTAATAATTGTGCACTTGTTTTTTCCTTTGTTTCCTCATTACTATGGAAGAGTCGGACCTTTTGCTTTCACTGGTAATTTAGATACCATGGAAAATAAATGATTTGCATCCTCCCAAGAGGTTTTATTTGCATTCACTTACCAACTCTATATTAAATGAAATGCATATAATTTGGGAAACTATTTTATATTAATCAATAATTTTTTTATCCGGGGTAAAAGCTAGTGTTTTAATTTCCTTAGGGAGAGGGGATGAGCATCAACATAGATAACGACCAAAATCCAAATTGGTCCTATCAGATATGCCAGCAAGACTGCATATGATGTTAGTACTGGACTAAGAGAGGATAGTATTACATCAACCCTAGGATTTTCCCCACAAATCCTTCTGCCAAAATGGAAAACCTAGTGTAGATAGTGCCTTATAAACCACCTCTATCTCATAGTTGTTACACACTCACAATTAGTAGTAGTACTAATGTGAAACAAAATTATAATGATAGGATATACCAATGCATTACTAAACGAGGGAGAGAGACAAAGATGACTCAGTAAAAGTTTCCTTATCATGCATGTGCAAGGATATTTCTGGGAGTGCATTTACAAAATTGAAAGCTTGTTACTAGATCTTGCAATTAGCTTCTTCCCAACATCATGCTATACAATACATTCTATTCACCATTCTTTGCAGCATATATATATATATATGTGTGTGTGTGTGTGTGTGTGTGTGTGTGTGTGTGTGTGTGTGTGTATAAGTTCGTCTGTTGAGACATGTCCACGGGATTGAACTTCCGATTACTTGGATACACAAGGGCTTGCTAACATGCCTTTTTCCAATTGTTCTACCACCCCACGGACTTTGCAGAATTTATATTGCAAATGGAACAACTTCACATTGTCAGGAGGAGATGTGAATCCAAAATGACTAGGTGCTAAATTTCAACTATTTAAACTTTAAAGTCTTGATAGTTTATAGATATCATTTAGTTGAGTGAATTCTACTCACATTGTTCATACCTTGTCTCTACTTGTTTTAAACAAAAATTGAACTCCTGGCTTAAATACAAAACTTTATTCTCTCAGATGGCAGTGGTCATGATGTCAAGAAAAATGTGATGCAACATGGTAATTTTGATAACCTTATAGTTTACTAAACACGTTCCTTGTGTGCACAAGGTTGATGTTTTAACTTTCAAATCTACAGTGAGGCTTGAACCAAAAACTTGGACTTATATAATAGAAGGATGAGTCTAAGAGCATAACCTGATGGGTTATGATAATGACAAGATCCTTCAAGAGTAAAAAGAAACTAGTTGTATGTAGGATGTTAGACCATTCTATAGGAAAAACTTTAAAAAGTGCATTCCAGGATAGCTGATATTCATTATTTAAAACAACTTATTTTCATGAAGGTCCTAGTAAAAGGTAAGTCAATGCAATTATATTTTTTTGGACATAAAAGCTTCCTTTAACTAATAGTAAAATGTTATGTAGAGAGAGTTTAGAGAGACATTCATAGACCTTAAATTAAATAAATTAATCACAGCAAATGCACCCATGCACCACATTTCGCAATACACATAATTCCTTTTTTATCAGATCCCATGGAAATGGATCTAAGATGAATCCCATCATATGCACAATTTGTTAGGGAGTCTTCTAGGTATCTAAAGTTGTTCTATATCAAGGATCTGTTTCCTGAATAGGTCAATTAAAGGAGATGGATTTTATATGAATCATGTAAGTCTTCTTGATGCGTAAATAGTGGATGAAATAACTGGTTTAGCCCAGTAGAATATCATGATGTTAAGTCTGTTGTGTGATCAAATTTGAATTCGCAGCATAATTCACGAATGTTGCAACACTGTTTTCAATCAAATGTGAGAACCAACATGTCCACTAGAAGTCTAGATTCAAAGCTTGGATGTAGACAAGAAGGATGGCTTATTGACATAAATAATAGATGTTATCCATCCTCAAATGTTATGAGGCAGGTGGAAGGTACATCTAGCTCAAAGTCGAATTCATTTACAGTTCACATCTATTGTTGTTATAGAGCAACCCGAATGATTTCTCAACTATAAATATTCGAAGAGTGAGGCCATAAGTATTTCAATCTTCTTGTTTTTAACTGTTAAAACCAAGTTTGGAGTAGGTCATGAAAACCATTGAGGATAGCCAATGTGGTGGCCAAAGTAAGCAAAATGAGGGAAATTGTTTTCTATTATGTTGCCTACCTTAGTATAATGAAAGAGATAAGCATCTTCCTTTACAAACCACCAAATAGTGACTTACAATCAGTCTCCACATGAACCAAGCTCTTCGAGAGAGAGAATTTGAAGAGGCATTTATAAACCTTATTCAAGTAGTTAAGAATGACAAATGCACCAAATTTCTTGATACATAGAGTCTCTCTTTCTGGACAAATTTCACAGAAATGGATATGATATGAAGTTGTCACACACACTCTAGGTTTTAACCCCGTACAAAAATTACCTGCATACGAATTCTAAATCACATGAAAAATAAAAATGTGAGAGCATAACACATAAAACACATATACACAGAGATTTCCCACTGGATCCCAAAACCAGGGTTACCAGCTTGATTTTTCAATATGTTCCTTTCAATTTTACAATACATATTTATACATGCCGAAGCATCCAATACCATGGACCGAAAAACCATCGCGTCCAAAACCATGTACCGAAAACCATCACGTCCAAAAAACATGTGCAAAAATCATGCACAAAACCATAGGTGGGTCCGCCCAACCTAACATAGGGTCCAAAACCAAAATTTTCCGAGGCGCTGCCTCAGACCCCATAAAGTGGGGTTACGGTACCCCTCAAACCCCCTGTTAACTATGTGGAAAGAATATAACACAACCCAACAATCTCCCACTTGTTGTTTTCTTTCCACAGGGGGCCACAGGAGAGCTTAGTCATTTTTCCAGTCCTGAAACACCCATTGTTTCTCTACACCAAGAGAACTTCTCAGAGCTAACATATTTTGTCAATGCATCTACAGTATTCTTCAAAGTGTCCACCTTTACCAACAAAACCTTTTGTCTTCTATCATATCCCTCACAAAGTGATACTGAACATCAATGTGCTTTGTCTTTGAATGATATGTAGGGTTCTTTGCCAAGAAAATTGCACTTTGACTGTCACAGTCTATCCTTATAGCTCCCTGTACTAACCCCATACTTGAACACAATGTCTACAACCAAACTGCTTCCTTGATTGCATGAGTGGCTGCCATGTATTCTTCCTCCGTAGTTGATAGTGCCACTACAGATTGTTTCTTACTCATCCAACTGACTGCACCTCCAAATAGGTTAAACACATACCCACTTGTAGATCTTCTCTGATCCAGATCTCCAGCCCAGTCTGCATCAACAAAGCCACGAATATCCAACACTCTGTCCCATCCTGGTTTCCTTGGTAGCACAAACGCATAATCACTAGTGCCATGCAAATACCTAAAAAACCCGCTTCAACTTTGTCCAATGCTCCTTCCCTGGTTTTGACATAAACCTGCTCAATACTCCCACTGCATGTGAAATGTCTGGTCTAGTACAAACCATGGCATACATCAAGCTACCGACTGCACTTGCATATGGAACACGGACATGTCCTCTTCCTCTTCTTGTGTCTTGGGACACTGTTCAGCAGATAACCTCACACCTACAGGAATAGGAACCTTCACCGGTTTGCTATCCTGCATATTAAACCTCTGCAATATTGTCTCGACATACTTCCTCTGGTTTAACCAGAGCTTCCTCTTTGCCCGATCTCTTTTAATTTCCATGCCCAAAATATAGTTTGCAGCACCAAGATCTTTCATGTCGTATTTGGAGGACAATTGGGTCTTCAAATCCTAGATAATTTCTTTGTCATTTCCAACCAACAACATATCATCCACATACAAGACCAGATAAATAACACGGTCACCAATTAATTTAAAATACACACAATGATCTGCTTTGCTTCTGGTGAAGCCAAGTCCATGTATAAATGTATCAAATTTTTGATACCACATCCTTGGTGACTGTTTTAAGCCATAACAAAGACTTATTTACTTGCATACTAGTTCTTTCTTACCCTTCACCGCAAAGCCTTCAGGTTGCTTCATGTAGATTTCCTCTTCCAAATCCCCGTGAAGAAATGCTATCTTCACATCCATCTGTTCTACCTCAAAAATCAAAAGCAGCAGCAACAGATAAAAGTAATCTAATAGAAGTTACCTTGGCAACAGGAGAAAAAATATCACCAAAATCAATTCCCGACACCTGGGAATAACCTTTTGCTACCACCGAGCTTTGTATTTCTCCACCTTCCCTTCTGCATTTGTCTTTTTCTTGAACACCCATTTGCTGCCAATGGGTTTCCTTC
>APFE030502288.1:0-74118 GCA_000404065.3 Pinus taeda
AGCTTCCAGAGTAGCGAGCTAGAGGTTATTTGGCATATATGAGGTCGAATTCTCCCTACTTGGCCTCTTTTTCTTATCCCTATGAGCTACCCCCTTGAGATGAGGGCTTAATCCTATCTTTAGAGAAGTCTTAGCTCCCTTTCCCAGCCTATAAATTCATCCTCTCCCATTCCCAAATGGTTGGTCTATGTCTATTTGTGCCTTTATGCTAAGCTTGTGCCTAGAGGCTATTCATTTGACTTGGAGAAGGAGTGCTTGGAGATTTCTTGGCTTGGACTTGGATTACCACTCAAGGAGAGCCTTTCAACATCAAGGCTTTGGTTGTACGCTTTCCTTTATTTCTCAATAATATACAACTGTTGGTTCATCTTCCCAAAATGCATGTGTTAATGTATCATTTAGCTTAACATTCCTTGATCAGTTAAGTAGGTTATTATTGGATTTTCTATTTGTTTTGGCATGCTTTTTCTTGTCTATAAACATTGAGAGAAGCAAGAAAAAGCCTGCGACACAAGCAGTTTAGGGTCCTCAACAAAAGAAATCAGAATAACATCATAATGGGGTAGGCCATTTCTTTCGTTCTTATTTTCTATTGTGACCTAGGAAGATGTCTAATGATTGTCACTTTAGTTACTAGAGCCACTCATTGGGCTAGAGGGATCATCTCTGTCTGCAAAGAGGGTCAACATTATCAAGAGGGTTAAAACCTACATTTATCAAGTAACCACTAATATTTTATACCATTTAACTCCTAGACACTCCCTTGATATGGGCATGCATGTATCTAGGTGCTTTGGATGCTCCCACAACATGGGTATGCTAGTGTTTAGGGACTTTTCTACCCAATGTTGTGCCTGCATCCCTGAAATTTGAGCCACTTTTTCAGGCCCAGAGACCAGGTCACTACACAGAACTCAATGACACCTTCAAGAATGAAAGATAACAGAACAATGATACAATTGCAATTTCTTGAACAAGGACTTGACTGGATCCCTACTAACCATGGAAATAATTTTGTCAAACATGTCACAAATATGTAATCTACAGGTTTAAACAATAGCTCTGAGCATAAGGGTCTCATACTTATTTGAGAATCATTAAGAAGCATTGTTCCCTTATATCATTAGCTGCACTATCATCTATTAGGTCATAGATACATTATCCATTCATTTACAAATAAAAACATAAGGAGAGACATACATCATCACTATCATAAAACATGCTTGTAACCAACATAATAACAATAGAAATATCAAGGATACATCAGCCATAGAATCCACATATACACCAATACATTTACACATAATATATGAATGAAAGAACCTCTTATTAATGAATGAAAACGCCAAATCAGGATGGGACTATCACGTTCCACCCGACCAAAGAATGGTTTATCCAATCCTCTCTTTAGCCATTCACCCCCATGCCATATTCCAAGCATGAAAGTGGGACTCAAACCAAAAGAACCAACCAGGGCATCCCGAGGCTAAACCACCTCACCCTCATCAATAGAAACTAGGCTTTACCACAATCCACATCAGACCACTAGGCCAAAACAATAAACATGTAATTACATGATTTACCATGATCTCCATTATATCACTAGGCTAGAACAAGCATGAATGCCACCAGATTTCTCCACCTACACCATGAGGATTTTTCATGTCTCTTAGTATGTCAGGCTTTACTGTAATCCATAGTCTAATCCAGGAATCACTAGGCCCTAAAATGAGACACCGCCCTCTAGGATTTACCGTATATCACTCCATTGAATGACAAATATTCCTGGGCCTAATTAAGGGAAACTACCTCTAGGATTTACCATATATCTGGCCATTCAGTAGTTGAGGATTTCTAGGCCCACCGAGGTAACAAAAAATTTGGCTTTACGCAAACCACAATATGATTCAAGGGTTACTGGGCCATGTGTTCTATCATTCAGATATCCACCTCATTAATCTTCTAATCCGTCTAAAAATCTAGCTTAACCAAAACACGAGAACCCCGTCACACCATGGCTATTCAGAAATTGAAAGGCCAGGCTGGAAAAACCCATGCCATAACAGAAAGGAACCACATGTAATACCATGCATGAAAAGTCTAGTAAGGAAAACAAACATTGAAATCAATACCTACAAAGAATACTATTATAGTTTCTTGATCTTGCTCTTCCTTGCTTGTTCCTTCCTTCTTCTTGCCTTCTTTTCCTTTCTTGATCCAATGCCAAAGTGCTCCAAGAAAACTCTAAATGTCCAAGAGTGATAGAGAGAGAAATAATAATAAGAGAGATACAAAACTAAACTAACAAAAGGTACCAAATTATCCTTAGAAGCCTTTTTATCAATTAGGCCTATATTTTCTTCATTTTCCATTATTTTGCTTCGATTTCCTACTCACATGGAACCTGCGACCTTTCACCTTCCTTTTCTCCTAATTTCCATTATTTTCATAAATAAAATGCCAAAAATTCCATTTTGTCTTTCCAAAGATTTATTCATTACCTTTGCCAATTTCTGTAGCCATAATAAACCATATGATCACCCACACTAGGATGTCTTGCCCAACATTCATCTTGGAATAAATTTCCCATCAACTGTGGTTATTATCTTTTCCATTATTAACTTGTATTACATGGAATATTCATTAGGGCTGTTACAAAACCCTCCCCCTTGGAGGACACCTTCCTCAGTCTTAAACCACACCTATACCTCAAAAAAACCTTTAAAAAGAAAATATACTACCCATGGAGCTTTATAACATAGCTTGATGTAGTATTTACAATGATCACCCTGCTGAAAAGGAAACCAACATGACAACAAAACAACATAATAACACGACACCCATGCCACTTATTGGAGTTTTATAACGTAGCTCATGGCATTATTTGCATCCACATACATATGTACATATACCAAAAATCACCAAAATAAGTACCAAAAATATATACCAAAACATTTCCTCAACCAACGAATATGCAAGGATACATAGCCTGCATCTAATTTGCCATCTCCCATGTAGCTTCATCGGGCCCAAAGTGCTTCCACTGCACTTTAACATGTTTTGCATTTCTCACTTCTAGAGCATGAGCACCTTTTTTTGCATTATACACTATTTGACTGGAATTCTCCACCGGACTCCACCTGCAATAGAGACCAATCAATCACATGATCAACATCTTTAACATACTTCTTGAGCAATGACACATGGAAAACATCATGGACTTTCATTTTCAGAGGTAGTGCAAGTCAATAGGCTACTAGTATGATCCTCTCAATAATCCTGAAAGGTCCACAAAATCGGTGTGTCATCTTAGAACATGACCCAATCCGAAAGGAGCTCTTCTTCAGTTTGATGAGCAAGTACACCTATTCCCAAACCTAGAGTTCCTTAAACAACATATTTTGATCTATATAGCTCTTATTCCTATCGTGTGTTTCCTTTAGGTTCTTCTTGATTACCTACATTTCCCACTCCATGTCTGCCAACATGTCCAGTCCAAGCAACACCTTGTTAACTGGATCACTCCAACTAATGGGAGTATTACAACTCCACCTATATAATGCCTCAAATGGACTTATCTTCAAAGACTCCCGATACCCATTTTTGTAAGCAAACTCTACCAGTGGAAGATACTCTTTCCACTTTCACTGTTGATGCATCACGTACATCCTTAATATGTCCTCCAATATCCTATTGACACTCTCAGTCTGTCGATCTATCTGCGGATGATAAGTTGTACTGAATGCCAAATCTATGCCCAAATGTGCAAACAACTCGTTCCAAAACTTCGAAGTGAACTTTGCATCCCTGTCTGATACAATCTTCTTTGTAACACCATGCAATCATAACACATATCTATTGAATACCTATGCTACATCGCTAACTGAGAATGTAGACTTCAGTGGAATGAAGTGTGCAACCTTTGTCAACCTATCCACGACCATGATGGAATCATGTTGTCTCACTGTCCTTGAAAACCTATAATAAATTCCATGGAAATGACCTCCCATTTCCATTATGGAATCACAATCGGTTGTAGCAGTCCACCTAGATCCTTACATTCTACATTTACCTATTGACAATCCAAACATCTAGCCACAAAATCTACTACATCCTTCTTCAGATTCAGCCAATAATAAAAATTCTTCACTGCTGTCAATGTCTTGTGATAGCATGGGTGACCTAAATATGGTTTCTTATGAAGTTCCCTCAAGATAACCTTCTTGAGATCACTACTATCAGGAATATATATCTTATCTCTAAACCTGACCAATCCATCTTCTGTAAGACAAAAATCCACATCCTATGCACCTACACCTATACCACTACCTGTACCTATACTACTACATGTACCTATACTTGTACCTATACCACCACCTGTACCTGTACCTATACTCTGCTACAACTTGTGCAAAATATCCATATAATTGACATCCTGATGACCTGCCTACAAGATCCCAACCTGTAGATATGCCCCATAGGAACTCATAGCTTCTATATGGTTTACCTATATCCACTTGCTAAGAGCTTTTGTAACCCTATTCTCCTTTCCTTTGATGTATTTGATCTCAAAATCAAACTCATTTATCATGGCCACCCATGTAGCTTGTTTGGCATTCAGATTCGGTTGGTCAAACAAGTATCTCAACCCACTTTGATCAGTCATCAATACAAACCTCTTGCCAAGAAGATAGTGCCTCCACATCTTCAATGCATGTATGATTGCCACTCACACAAGATCATGCATAGGATAGTTATGCTCACACTCATTTAGTTTGCATGAGTCATAGCACACTACATGTCCTTCTTGTTGTTGGGCCATGAATACGACCACTTTGTAACACTTATTTCATCCATTTTTACTCTTCTCTATTATATCATTTGTTATAATTTATCATTTAAATCCATTTTATAAATGATTTATGCTATTATGGATGAATATTATTTATCTTCCTTTATTTCTAATCAATTGATGATTATGCATGATTTTATCAATGATAGTTTCAATAAATTGGTTGTAACATTATTCACCATTTTTAACCTCCAAGATAGTTTCTAGATTGAAGATTTGACCATTAAAAAGTGCCAACTCAGAAATTCGCTGGAATAAGAAGTGATAGTTTTGCGGTTGAGATTCTGAGCAAATGAAGACTAATTTGGAAAATCTGGAACATGGGTTTTGTCCAGAACGGACCCAATTACCTTTCCTAGAGAATGGTTTGCCCAAATTTGGCTTGTGCTAAGAGAAACGTAGGGTTCTTTGAGAACGATTTTCTCAAATTTGTTGTTACGGCCATCCTCCAAATCTCAGCTGCAAAGACCAAATTCGCCTTGCTCTTGTTGAAATATGGATGGAAATATATCTTCTTGTTGATCAATTGGTTGGAAACAATCCAATTTTGTAATAGAATCATGTTGTACTTATCTTTATTGTAACTTCTCTCTGATCTCTCTATTTAAATGAAAACAGAGATGAGAGAGGGGGATGGCTAAGAGAATGGAGAATTGAGGATTTAGAATTAGAGATTTAGAATTAAGAATTCATGATAGGATAGGAGGAAGAAAGGATTGTTTCATGCTATAAGTCACAAAGCTTCAGTTGTTGTAATGATTTCACCATTTAATGATTAATACCTAATTTGGGAGTTGTTGTTCATTCTTTTCATCTGAAGTAACCCAGCAGCATCCGTTGGCGGCTAAGGGCCCAACCTCTGGTGGAGTACGCTGCTAATGTTGTATATTATATCTTTGGTTTATGCGTGGTTTGCTCATTAGCGTGATTCGGTAATATGATATGTTTTATTATTTTACATCACAGCGATGTTACATTTGATCTGTTAAGTGATATCGTTTTCTAAGACAGAACTATTGTATTGACTCTGCAACGTATCACAGTTCTTTTAAGTGTTGATATAATACTGTCAGTCTTTACAGAATACTGTTGCTGCTTAATTACAGAGCCTCTGTGCCGTGCACTTATTCATTGACATTACAGAATTCATCTTAGGAATTATGTTCTTTGCGATTGTTGGATCTATAAATAATGCTGCTCTATTTTGAAATGCAGTCGTACCTTTTCTAACTGAGATTGATAACTGCATCAGATTACTATTAAGGTGTGCCGTGTGTATATATGGTTTTCAAGCATTGTTCTATAATTCATCATTAATCAGTGTTGTTCCATTTTGGTGTGTTGTTCAATCTGTCCTTAAGAGTGAAGGATTTCCATTTGATTCCTGTAGGTCACGATTAGTGCATTTGATATTATAGACTAAGGTGTTACTACTTGCTAGACTTAGTTGTTGTTACAGTTTCTTGTTTGATGTTCCATTTTAGGTTTGTTGTTCTATTTCTTAATTTTTGTTCCATTTCTTATCTTCCGTTCCATTTTATGTTATTTACGTTATTGATTGCTTTGGTGTGCAGCAGGGCTGTCAACTATAGAGAACATTGGTTACTGCTTCCTTGTTCTCAGATTGACTGTCTTGTTCTAGTTTGATTTCAATTGCATCAATATCTAGAGGAATGAGTTATTACTACTGTATCCTCGATTGATGGTTGTTTGAGTGAATGATTTAGTTTAGAACATTTCAGTTTCTTGCTGTTCCAATTAGATTTTGTTTCCAGCTTTCATTTGCTTTTGGATTTTAAGCACTATACTGCAAAACATTACTCTTGAGTAAATAGCTGCCTCACACTGAGTACACTCTTGAAATAAAAATTCGTCCCTGGGTTGAAAATTAATTTGAAGGTAATTAGGAGTTAAAAAGACACCTTTTTATTGCTCGACATTTTGGCAATGTTGCCGAGGAGAGTGTAGCCATTTTTTAAAGAGTAGTGTGCATCTGATGAGTGCCTGTTAGGAAAGAATTGGGTATTAAAAACGGAAGGTAAGAACCTGCGTACAGGAGCATGTAGAAGCCCTGCTCCCCCGCCCACTTTCCAACAGAACTGTTAAAGAACCTAGAATAGAAATAGATGTTTGAATTTGTGTGTGAATGACTAGGAAAAAAATAGAAATTTTGAAAAACGAATCACATGATCTCACTCAAGTGGTGATGTAAGCACCACCCATTTCACTAACTAATTGACAGGAACATTTGAAGAAGGAGCCTTGAAAAAACACATGAAAAACATCTTATATTATGGTAAGAAATGGCTCACATTTCTACTTTTGAATTTTCTATCAAAGATCTAGGAGGAGTGACACAAATGCACATAATTCCCCCATCTTTACCAAATTTTCATGGTTTAGCAAATGAAGATCCAGATACATTCCTATTTGAGTTCGAAATACTTTGTAAAGGATATGATTATTGTACTAATGATCAAAGATTGAAAGTGTTCCTCTTACTCGAAAAGGAGCAGCTCTCCGATGGTTCATGAGCCTAGGTGGGAATTGCATTCAAAAATGGGAGGACATGAAGAACATATTCTTGAAGAAGTATCAAGACTATTGCAAGGCCAATGAAGATATTTTCAATATGATACAAGGGGAAGATGAAAGCCTGGAGGACTATGTAGTTCGATTTCAATACAACCTTCAAAAATCAAAATATAAGCATTTGGAAAAACAGATCTTAAAAACACTCCTTAAAGGAATCAAAGATGAATTTTTAGAACTCTTAAATCTGATAGGAAAAGGTGATGTTTTTCAGTTATCATATGATGATGTTTGTGAATTGTGCATAAGGTATTCAAGAGGAATCTCCAAGGCTGGTAAGAATTCTAGAGATGCTTTTTCTTTCTTTTACAAATCTGCTACAAGAACGGGAGACATAAAAGCTAAAATCAATGTTTTATTTGAAAATTTTAAAGTTGATTTTATTGGCTCTCTAAATGAAAAATTGGATGTTTTGCAAGTTCATAGAAATGAAGAATTTGATGAAGTGTTTGACCCTCATGACCGAAAGGAGCAACCCATAGATACTTGTTCTTCCTTATCTAGGATGGAAGTATCATTTCAAAGAGATGAGGAAGCTGCAACAAGGTCAAAACCATGGAAATCATGGCCTATAGGTATGGTTCAAAACACTTCTTCTCCATTCTCTTACTTGCATAATCCATTATGGAATACTCATGTTCTAGGGCAGCCATGTCAATTCCAATATAACCACCAATCTTGTCTACAAGCTTGGCATGGTTCACCTTATGATTGCATGACTACTCTCCCTAATCTTGTAGCACAAGCACATTCTCCATATTCTTCACCAACTCTTCCACAACATCTTGCTTTTCTATCAAAACCATTCACACAACCCAATCAACCACATCATCAAAATGCTCCATTCCATACACAATTTGTTGCTCAACTAATTCCACACCCTCACCACAATAAACCAGTACAACATGCTTACAATGTTGACCTGCAAAATTTACCCACCCATTCTATCTCACATGCGCCATTAGCGAAACTTACAATGAGATTCAGAATGTTTCAAATTCAAAAATTGTCGAAGCTATGGAAAAAAATGAGGTTTCTTTTAATATGCATCAACAAACCATTTTAAAAGCCCAAGAACTTCATGATACGATGGCTATGGGAAATCAAGAAAGTAAAGGATATATTGAATATTGGTTTCACTCCATCACTTGTTTGCAGCACCACTCCATACTTCAACAATTTTTGATACCATTTTTTCAAGGGAAGTTGGCTTCTCATACCTTAATTTTCATTAATATGCATTTTTCAAATTTGGGTATGTGTATACGTGAAGCCTTATTTCGAAAATGGATCCACTGGAAGTACTCATATACGTAGTCATATTCATTTTTCAAATAACAATAGGTTAGTGTAGAAAATAAAATAAATAAAGGAATAAATAAATGCATTTTGTTTTTTTATGTAAAACTAGTTGTTTTTTGTCGCAACATGCTATGCAAATCAACATTGGTGATAATTTTTAATTCATTTTTGTATGTATATGAATTATAATGGAAATAATAGCTCTACAAACACTCATATTCACTTTTATCACCAATTTGAAAAAATGCTTCAATATCATATTTTTTTGGCTTGTGGGCTTGATGGAATTTCTGCAAAAATAGTCGGGACAGTCATGTTTTGAGGAACCAAAAGGGAATATTTTTAAAACATGTTTCTATCCTAATTATCCCTTGATGTCTAATTTCCAACCCAATTTTAATCACTCAATTTGGATTTGAAACGAAAAAATTAGAACAAAACATTGACCGGATGTCTAGTGGGCAGCTCAGGAACAGAGTTGGGACAGTCAGTTTTTGGAGGCCTAAATGAATGAATTTTTAAAACCTGCTTCTATGGTAGATTCCTCTATGAATATAGTTTCCAATGCAATTGGAATCACTCATTTTCGATATAGTATGGGGAATTTATGACCAAAATACTAATTGTCTATCGTAAATCAACGATCTTAAAACTCTATCTTTCTGGCTGTTCTTTACAGTATTTGACCTATCAATTCTTCTTGTCTTCAAAAAATGTTTTTATTGGAGATAAATAAATTATTTTGCTTTAGTTTCCAATTTGAATCATTTGAATCTAACATCAAACGAAAAAATTTATGCTTGAAATATCAACTGTTGGTCTAAGCCGGGTAATCGAAAATGACTCTATTATGCAGGTTGTTCTAACTAAAATTGACATATCATATCATTGAATCTTTAAAACCTGTTTCTACTAGAGATAAAACTTTGAATTGGCTCTCATTTGGCTTTTGAATCACTCAATTTCGACGAAAAACAAAGAAGTTGTGATTAAAACACTGCAGGTTAGCATGATTGGCCACTGCTCTCCCGCAGGTAACAAATAAATTTTACTTTGTTATTTTCTCCGTGGATTTGTTCTACAGAGTAAATACTTGTTAGTTTTTGCATAATTCTTGGATTAGGGGAGCCAGCGCACCTATCTTTCTCCATGATTTAATGTTTTATTGCAGGTAGATACTCGTTTTTTGCAGGTCTTGGGAAAATAAAGAAGGTCAATTTATGGAAGAGTGATTTTTGAAAGAAATTTTAAATGAAACAAAGAAATTTAATCCAACTCATTACCCAACGGATTCATAATAGAAGAAATTAAGAATTGATTTCCATTTGAAGATTCATGTCTTGTCACTGTTGCCAAAACATTTTTCAAAGAGATCATTTTTTTTACATCATAGCTGTTGTAACTTAATTTATTTATTTACATACTGTTTTTAAAAAAAATGTTGTTTCATTTCTGATTTCTCTTATATTTTGTGTTTCAGGTATTGCTTCATTCAAACTGTAACCCATCCTCAGCATCAATACAATGAAAAGCTAATTCATTCTTTGTGTGCTTGCATTTTATGCTTGTGCATTTTGCTGTTCCTTTTCTGAAGGAATAGCATTTGTGTCCACTTTTGTTGTTTCTGCTGTTCCTTTTCTAAAGGGACAACATTTTCATTTTTCTGTTCTTTTTTCAAAAGAATAGCACCTTTTGTGTCAGTCGTTCCTTTTTCACGGTTCATTTTGCTGTTCCTTTTCCACAGTTCATTTTGCCGTTCCTTTTCCATGGTTCATTTTGTTGTTCCTTTTGCACAGTTCATTTTGTTGTTCCTTTTCCAAAGGAACGGCAGTTGCATTTTTGCTATTCCTTTTCCAAAGGAATGACACTTTTCATTTTTGTTGTTCATTTTCCAAAGGAGCGGCACTTGCGTTTTTGTTGTTCCTTTTCCAAAGGAACGACACTTTTCATTTTTGTTGTTCCTTTTCCAAAGGAACGACACTTGCGTTTTTTGTTGTTCCTTTTCCAAAGGAACGACACTTTTCATTTTTGTTGTTCCTTTTCCAAAGGAACGGCACTTGCGTTTTTTCTATTCCTTTTCCAAAGGAACGGCACTTTTGATTTTTGTTGTTCCTTTTCCAAAGGAACGGCACTTCCTTTTTGTTGTTCCTTTTCTAAAAGAACAACACTTTTAGTTTTTGCTGTTCCTTTTTCCAAAGGAACGGCATTTGCATTTTCACACTTTTTATGTGTAGTTTTGCTTTTTGGTGTGCATTTCCTTTATTGTTCCCTACAAGGAACAACACATTTTTTGAGTGTTTTTGTTGTTCCTTCAAAGAAGCAACACTTTGGGAGTATTTTCGAGAGCAACCCTTCCTTCCTCTTGTGGGATTATTCCTAGTTCATCTCAACCACATTTTTCTGATTCTCTTTCATGGCATGAAATACACTACTTTTATGAGAACAAGAATTATGGATTCTTTTGAAGTGAGTTATTATCATTCACGTTATGATCTTTAACAGGACAGCTCATTGATGATAGATTCTTTTCAAAAAGGACACAATTATTTATATACTACTTTACTGCATTGTTTTCTGCTGTACATGATACTGATTGATTATCTTAATACCATGCTGGTTCCATCCTTCCTGGTTATAATCTTCTCTGTCTATAATAAATGAGATTATGGGTATATTTTTTTCTATTGACATATTCAACTTCTTCCACCATTCCTACTCTTAAGGAGTACTGAACCGCCCTCTTTTTTCATAAAAATGTGTAATAATAACAAAATTTTGTTCGCAGATGGAAGATATGGGGTCTCATTACGAGCCAGCCTACCATGTTCATAACGTTGTAACAAAGTGACATTCCCATTATGGCCACCACACCAAGGTTATGATCCATTGGATACCCAAATTATCCTTGGAACAGGAGGTCTCATCACAAGCTGACCTAGTCACTTTTGCTACATCCCAGTAAATGGCAATGTGGTTATCTGGTTACCACGCCAGCACACTGATCTATTTTGTAGAATAACACTATAACTCTCCATTTATAAATTGAGGATCCTAGCTCATATGGGTTAAAAAGAAACCCTGCCGAGGCTATGGACGCCTACTGGCAGCAAAGGCTCTGCTTATGGTATTAAAGTTATATCTTATCGTCAATTATTACTATAATACCCCTTTCTTATTCTTTCTTTTTATTAGAGATGTTATTTCCTTAATTTTTTTCCCTATTTTGAACCTTTATGCATGAGAAATTGTTTTATGATCAATTGCATCATTTTCAGCTAGAATACCGTCAATAAAGCATCGTTTTGACATATTGTTGTTCTTTTTCTCTTTCGCATAACTTATCATCAATCCAAAGCATCCTATCTTTTATTCATAACTATCTTTACACACTCTACTCTCATTATAACCATGACTCTTGCCATCCTATCATTGATATGAGTACTCTGCTTCATTCACTATCGTATTGTTCATTTCTTTGTCTTGTCGTTAGCACAACACCTCTCATATGCTTTATGGTCATGGAATTCCTTTTCCAATTAGAGAGGGGGAATCTATGCATTATGGGATTGCATGTGATATGATTACTGCACTCTGCCATCACTTGTTGATTTGATAAAATATTAGTATTGCATGTATACAAAAAGTTTTTCTGATTGAAATTTTTGCATGCATCTTATCTCTTGCTATTCAAAACTAACACTGTCGATTCAAGAACATTATATGCAAAATAGTGCTTTGTTTACAGGAGAACAACAAGTATGGGGGGGGAAACTCTATTTTCAGCATGACCACACTATTGCCACTAACAGAAGAGGCTCGAGCAACTCGCAAACGTGAACAATTCTGCAGACATGATGTGCTTGCCTGGATTCCACCTTTTGCATCACTTTCAACATCAACTCTGCCTACATCAGCTTCAACAAATGCCAGTACATATATGTCATTCCACATTTTTCTTTTGGAGGTAAAACTTGAGGTAAAATAGCATAATTTTCTGATTTATTACGAATTGAGGAGAATTTAATGAAAATCCATTTTGAGCATTATTTATCATCCTTCATTCCGCATCTTTACCACTTCCCATTTTTCAGCGGCATATCATCCTTCGGTTTGGGGAAGTGTTTCTTTCATTCATTTCTTTCTTATGACCATGTCATTTATATTCTTTACCATCCATTGTTATTCTTATTCATTCTCAACACCTCCCTTATTCCATGTTGTTTTACACCAAGCATAGCATTCAACAAATGGTAGCAACCACCTCAATTTTTTTTCTAGCATCGCATGAGGGCATGCTAATTCTTCAGAGAGGGGGAGGAATTGCTACGCATGATGGATGTTTTCTATTTTCTTCCTCATTAAAGGCATACAATTTCATTTTTATACAATGCAGAAATTGATTTCCATAATATTTTTAAAACTGTGAACTCAATTCTTGTGATCTCTGGAAAACACAGACATATTATTAAAATACAAACCCAGATAATTTCAAGATAAATCAGTTCATAAAATTTCAGAAACCATGCACTCTTACCTACAACCATTTTGTTTATATCTCATGATCCGTGCATCAAAACGATCTAATTTTTGGATCATAGAGGCATTCATATATTACAAATTTACTCGCAACATTTCAACAAAAGCTGGTTTGTAGTTTTTGGGAAAATGGTTAATGAAGGTTGTTGTCACTTATATCATATTTTGCTGCAACTTCATTGTTATGCCTTCATCAAGATCGCTAAAATTGAATATTTATTAATTAAGGAAGAATTCATTTGTTCTATCCATTTCATGAGCTGGGATGAACAAATTTTATTGCTTGGTTAACACATGGGTTTCGTCTTTGGGTTGCATGAGGACAAGCAATATATTCATTTTTTTGTTGCATGAGGACATGCAATATATTCGGTGTGGGGGTATGTTGGGCCATGAATACGACCACTTTGTAACACTTATTTCATCCATTTTTACTCTTCTCTATTATATCATTTGTTATAATTATCTTTAAAATCCATTTATAAATGATTTATGCTCTTATGGATGAATATTATTTATCTTCCTTTATTTCTAATAAATTGATGATTATGCATGATTTTATCAATGATAGTTTCAATAAATTGGTTGTAACATTATTCACCATTTTTAACTTCCAAGATAATTTCTAGATTGAAGATTTGACCATTAAAAAGTGCCAACTCAGAAATTCGTTGGAATAAGAAGTGACATTTTTGGGGTTGATATTCTAAGCAAATGAAGACTAATCTGGAAAATATGGAACATGGGTTTTGTCCAGAACGGACCCAATTAACTTTACTAAAAAATGGTTTGCCCAAATTCGGCTTGTACTAAGAGGAACATAGGGTTCTTTGAGCACAATTTTCTCAGATTTGTTGTTGCGGCCGTCCTCCAAATCTCAACTGCAAAGACCAAATTCGCCTTGCTCTTGTTGAAAGATGGATGGAAATATATCTTCTTGTTGATCAATTGGTTGGAAACAATCCAATTTTGTAATAGAATCATGTTGTACTTATCTTTATTGTAACTTCTCTCTGATCTCTCTATTTAAATGAAAACGGAGATGAGAGAGGGGGATGGCTAAGAGAATGGAGAATTGAGGATTTAGAATTAAGAATTCATGATAGGATAGGAGGAAGAAAGGATTGTTTCATGTTGTAAGTCTCAAAGCTTCAGTTGTTGTAATGATTTCACCATTTAATGATTAATACCTGATTTGGGAGTTGTTGTTCATTCTTTTCATCTGAAGTAACCCAGCAGCATTCGCTGGCAGCTAAGGGCCCAGCCTCTGGTGGAGTACGCTACTGCTGTTGTATATTATATCTTTGGTTTATGCATGGTTTTCTCATTAGCATGATTCGGTAATATGATATGTTTTATTATTTTACATCATAGCTCTGTTACATTTGATCTGTTAAGTGATATCGTTTTCTAAGACAGAACTATTGTATTGACTCTGCAACATATCACTATTCTTTTAAGTGTTGATATAATACTGTCGGTCTTTACAGAATACTGTTGCTACTTAATTACAGAGCCTTTGTGTTGTGCACTTGTTCATTGACATTACGGAATTCATCTTAGGAATTATGTTCTTTGCGATTGTTGGATCTATAAATAATGTTGTTCTAATTTGAAATGCAGTCGTACCCTTTCTAACTGAGATTGATAACTGGATCAGATTGCTATTAAGGTGTGTCGTGTGTATATATGGTTTTCAAGCGTTTTTCTATAATTCATCATTAATCAGTGTTGTTCCATTTTGGTGTGTTGTTCAATCCGTCCTTAAGAGTGAAGGATTGCCATTTGATTCCTATAGGTCACGATTAGTGCATTTGATCTTATAGACTAAGGTGTTACTACTTGCTAGACTTAGTTGTTGTTACAGTTTCTTTTTTTTTGTTCCATTTCAGATTTTATGTTCTATTTCTTAATTGTTGTTCCATCTTATCTGCCATTCCATTTTCTGTTATTCGCGTTATTGATTGATTTGGTGTGCAGTAGGGTTGTCAACTGTAGAGAACATTGGTTACTGCTTCCTTATTCTCAGATTGATTGTCTTGTTCTGGTTTGATTTCAATTGCATCAATATCTAGAGGAATGAGTTATTTCTATTGTATCCTTGATTGATGGTTGTTTGAGTGAATGATTTAGTTTAGAACATTTCAGTTTCTTGTTGTTCCAATTAGATTTTGTTTCCAGCTTTCATTTACTTTTGGATTTTAAGCACTATACTGCAAAACATTACTCTTGAGTAAATAGCCACCTCAGACTGAGTACACTCTTGAAATAAAACGTCATCCTTGGGTTGACAATTAATGTGAAGGTAATTAGGAGTTAAAAATACACCTTTTTATCGCTCGACACCTGCATAAGGATTCCACCAAGTCCCTGCTTGCAATCATCTATACATACTGTTGTTCCTTAAGAAACCAATCTCTTGGCTATGGGGAAATTGTGCTTAAGACATTAATAAATATCACTTACTATCACTTGTTTAGTTGTGTTCTCAAATGGGGGACCTAGAAAACTTGGTCTTTAAATCTTAATACATGTATGACCAGAACATCTCAGAATGCCATTTGTTGCTAGATATAAATGATGAATGAAGAAGGTTTGAAGGGGAAAGTTAAAGATAATATGCCGATCCTTCAAAAAAACTACTATCTGTAACTTAGAGGAATTATGGTGATGAGAACTGAATCACAGAAAATACGTTGATCTTTCACATAAACTATTATCTTTAATTTAGAAAAGAAGTGAGGACTTCAAGTATAGGAGTGCTCTTTTAAGGAATTTTAACTTTATCTACATAAGTAAATAAAGACCTGTAGCTTCATTACTATACTTGAAAAGAAGAAAACATAGCATGACACATGACAAAGAGGCTTACAAAATTATATGCAATAACTCATGGAAACTTCTGATTCTTTCATTGTTAATTGCTCACTTTCCACTTCTATTCTATTCTAGGTTGTGCCTGTTATGCATTTGTTCATGTGCTCTTGATATTTAGCATTTGAGGGGTTGTCATCCCACCTCTGTGTTAGAATCTTGTATGTATCATTGAATGTGTTATGCAGGTTTCTGTTTACTTAATGTCAGAGAGTTGTCATCCTATCTGTGCATTAGGAGATAGATTTGCAGACCTCTTTACTGGTTGCAACCGGCCATCACATGATCTTGTGCATCTGCTGGTGTGGTCAGTATTCTCCATATTCACTTAATCCTTAAACTGTGAGTAATTGGTGGTCTAAAGCCTTGTAGTATGGGGGTGTTCACCCATGTCTGGAGTTAAGCATAGTAGAAGTGTTTATCTAGCTTGAACAAGTATCATTCCTTCCATTCATCCATTTCCAACATTTAGTTGAGTTTGTAATGTTCCCGAGCGTCTCCGAGATACAACCTAGGAGAGTTTCTTGGGGTGATAACATTAATTGGTGCTGTTATCGGGGAGAGGAGATTGAAGCTCTACTTCCCTAGGAGACGACACTGTTCCAGATTTTGATGATAGACAAAGTCTAGGTACATTTCTATTTGTAATCATCTATATGGCGACTCTACTGGAGGAAGACCAACCTTTGGCGACTCCACATCATAGTCCTAGCTCAGTTTGTGAGGCATACTCGAAAAAATATTCAGAAATCACCAGCTGACCCAGTGCCTGACCCTGAGAAGATTGTCAAGTCGAAGAAAACATCAGAGAAAGGAGCATCAGGATCAGGTAAGCCCAAGAAATCTTATGTATCTTTGCAAGAGAAGGTTATAGTTGAGAATATACAATTGGAAGATATAGAGCCTAGTACTACTAGTGAGAAAATTCCTTCAGAGATTCATTCAACTCCTGGTTCATTCAGTTCCCATTTGGATCTTAGTCCAAAGATAGCATCCCATACAGTCCATAACATCCTTTTGTCTCTTTCATCCATTGCATTGTCCCATACTACTCAATATACCAGTATCCTTCCACATACCCGAGTCATGGCAGGCCACCAAGCACCTGCGAAGATAGAAAGAATCATAGCTGCTAGGTATGGACCCCTAGTCTTGCCTATCCCTTTGAATGTCATGCCTACAGGAGAATATCATAAATACAATCCTAAGTTTACTGGTACAAAGGGAGTAACAGCTGAAGAACACCTTGAGTCTTTCTATAGTTATGCTGATAACTTAGATATAAGTGAAAATGATGTGTGGATGAGAGTTTTTGTCCAGAGCCTTGATGGAGAGGACAGAAAGTGGTTCAGAGAATTTCCCCCTGGATCTATTGTTGATATTGAAGCCTTAGATGAAGCATTTTTGAAGCACTAGGGAGATAAGAAGGACCTACTATACTATCATACTAAGTTTGGAAACCTGAAGAGGGAAAATGGGGAATCCTTGCCTGATTTTAATAAAAGATTCAATCGTATGTATAGTAAGATACCAGCTGAGGTAAAGCCTACCCCTACCTCTGCCAAACTTGCCTATGCCAGTGCTTTTGACTCTGATTTCTGCTGATTTTTGCCTATTATTAAGAGAAAGAAGATGTGCCACTTTGGCAGATATGCAAGACGCAACCCTAGAAGTAGAGTCTAATATTATAGCAGCAGAAAAGCTCAGAAGTCATGCTGATAGAAGGAGGCAGAGAGGTGAGGCTTCTTCTTCCTCTGCTTCATATTCATAGCCTAAATTAGATAAAATGACTAGGATGATCGAGTCATTCGCTACTAAAATATCTAAGCTGGAGGTTGAGGAGAACTCTGGGAAGACAAGGTTTCCAAACACATTTGCTCCAAGAAACCCAAATCTAGTCAAAAGAGCAAATGCAAATCATTTAGAAGGGTAAAGAAACTAACGAGGATCAAAGAGTTAAAGCTCCTTTCCAAAATGTAGTCATGGAGGAGGAACAAATTGAAGATGAGGATGAAATTCACTGTATGGAAGATAAAGGCAGTGCTGCCTTTTTGACATTGGCTACATATGAAGAATCTTTGCTACAGCAACAAGACAATCACAGTTGGGACAAAGAGGTTGTTTTACAAACTGAGGAGCAGCAAAGATATAATCTGAGGTCAAATGCAAATAATGTTAAGGAGAATCCTTCCCAAAGAGTTGTTGTCCAAACAGAGTCACAGAATATCAGACAGAGAAGACCAACAGCTAATCCAGTCATCCTCAAAGCACCAGTTCAAGAGGTAAGAGGTTCTAACAAGTTACCTCCCTCTTTCAGCTTTGAATCAGAAGTTCATAAGTTAAAAATATATGTGCCTCTGGTAGAGTTGGTAAAGAGTGAAGTGTTTAGAAAACCTATCCTTGAAGCTCTTGAGCTGAGATCCACACAAACCTCCACTGACTCTATCAATTTGCAAGATGATAGGCTTGTAGTTGTGCTAAGTCCAATGACCAAACCTGCTGATGATAATTCTCCATCACTTTATGTCTCAATGACTATTCATGATAAAATCCTCCATAATTGCCTGCTAGACACAGGGGCCAGCGATAATTTAATGCCAAAAGCTTTCATGGAAGAGTTAGGCCTTGACATCACCAGACCGTATCATGATTTATTCTCATTTGATTCAAGAAAGGTAAAGTGTCTAGGATTGATCAAAGATCTAGCCATTACCCTAACTCAGCTGCCCATGAAGAGTATAATGATGGACATTGTGGTAGCAGATGTCCCTCCTAAATTTGTCATGATGTTGTCAAGAGGATGGATTAAAAGACTAGGTGGGACATTACAGAATGATCTATCTTATGCCACTATCCCAGTTTTTGGAGGAGAAAGCAGGAGATTATACAGAGAAGCACAACTGGCATACATCATCAGTGATGAAAAGAATCCTTCCAATCATCCTATTTATGCTGTGGACACCGATTTTGGAGCATGTATTCTCCAAATGGAAGAGTCTCAGAAGGCCTCAATGCAAATTAGGAAACCAATAGTTCAGGCTGAGGAAGAGCAAGGAAGTCAGGTTTGGGAGATGTTCTTTAATGGAGCATGTTCCAAGGAGACTGCAGGAGCAGGGGTGGTGCTGATATCTCCAAAACAAGAAAGCACACATTTGTCTTTTAAGCTGGCTTTTCAAGTTACTAACAATATAGCAGAGTATGAGGCTCTGATATTGGGCCTTAGCGTGGCAAAATACAAAGGAATCAAAAACATAAAGGTGTTTGGAGACGTTGATCTAATCATTCAGCAAGTAAACAAAACATTTCAAGCAAAGCACCCAAGGTTGAAAGCATACAGAGATGAGGTATGGAGACTCAAAGATTCTTTTGATAGTTTTTGTATCTCATATATTCCCAGAGCCAAAAATCAGTTTGCTGATTCCCTTGCTGTGACTGCTAGCATGTTTATACCTCCCATGCCTCCTAGACTAGTTTATGAAGTCCAAATGAAATATAGACCATCCTTGCCTGATAATGTCTAGCATTGGAAAGTTTTTGAAGATGATGATGGAGTGAATAGATTCCTGCAAGTCATTGATGAGTTCTCTGAAATGCAAATTGACCAAGATAATGAAGCTTTAGAAAAAAGCCCCCAATCCCAGCTTAATAAAAAAAATTGGTAAAGATAGCATTGTCCAGCTTCCCAGCAATCATATACCTAAAGGCTTAATTCCTCTAGAAAGACTATTTGACCAGAATGACGTGCCTTATAAAGCTGCCCAAAATGAATATCAGTCTACAGTTTGTGAGCATAATATAGGGAGTCCAGTTCAGCCAAGATACATAAACCTGTCCATGCATCTGTCTGCTGACCAAAGCTCTAAATATCGTAATCTAATGAAGCAATTTGCTGATGTCTTTGCCTAGGAATATACTGACCTAAAAACATATGATAAGAAGATCATCTAGCATAAAATCCCTTTAGAGAAAGATACCATTCCTTTCGAGCAGAAGCTGAGACCAATAAATCCTTTGCTCCTTCCTCTAATTGAGAAGGAAATCAAAAAACTGTTGGCTACCAAAATCATAGTCCCTCTCAGATATTCAAAATGGGTAGCCAATTTGGTTGTGGTGAGGAAGAAAAGTGGAGAAATCAGACTCTGCATTGATTTCAGAAACTTAAACAAATGCTCTAAGAAAGACAATTATCCCCTACCCAAGATGGAGCATTTACTGCAAAAGGTCTCAGGAGCCAATGTGATGTCTTTCCTAGATGGATTTTCAGGCTTTAATCAAATTGTTGTGCATCCAAATGATCAAGAGAATACTGCATTCACTACTCCTTGGGGCACTTTTATGTATTCCAAGATGCCTTTTGGGTTGATGAATGCTGGAGCCACCTTTCAGAGAGCTATGGATATAGCATTTGTGGGAGAGAAGGATAAATTTGTCCTTATCTACCTTGATGATATAACAGTATACTCCAGCAGCCATCAAGACCATTTGCAACATTTGAGGAAAGTGTTCCTGAATTGTAGAAGGTTTGGTATTGCAATCAGTCCTAAAAAATCACAGTTTGCTTTAGAAGAAGGTAAGTTGTTAGGACACATAGTTTCGGCTGCAGGTGTAAAAATTGACCCAGAAAGAGTAAGAGCAATACAGACCTTGTCTGTCCCAAGATCAAAGAAGGACATCCAGTGCTTTTTGGGCAAGATAAATTTTGTCAGCAGTTTTATACCAAATTTTGCAGAACTTGTGAAGCATATTACCTCCATGTTGAAAAATGGGCTAGAGATCAAATGGACTGACGTAGCAAGAAAATCTTTTGATTCCATTAGAAAAGCTATTATGGAGGCTCCCATTTTAATCAGTCCATATTACAGCAAGGAGTTCCAAATATTTTCTTTTGCCTCTAATGACACCCTTGTAGTAGTTTTATTGCAAGCAAATGAAGAAGGCTTAGAGCATTCAGTGGCATTCTTCAGCAAAACCTTAAGGGATGTTGAGCTGAGGTATGATATTATTGAGAAACAAGCATATGCTCTTATCAAATATTTGAAAGCTTTTAGAGTTTATATTCTGCATTCCAAGATAATTTCATATGTACCCTCCGCTGCAATAAAAGATGTCTTGACACAACCTGATGCTGATGGAAGAAGGGCTAAATGGATTGCAAAGTTAATTGAATTTAATATAGAACTAAAGCCCACCAAGCTTTTCAGAGGTCAGGGTCTTGCCAGAGTGTTAGCTGAATAAAATTACAAAACATTGGACATAAATCTCATAACCATAGATGCAAAAAAGGGTCAAACAAAAGAAGAGGAAGCAGTTGAACTAGAGAAAGTAGTCATTGGCAGAAAATCTTGCTTCTTGTGATTGGTATTCTGCAATAGCCAATTTCTTGCTGAAATTAGAAATCCCTCCAGGCTCAAGCACAAGTCAAGCTAAAACTATTAAGCTTAGGGCAGCTAAATATTGTATTAATGAAAATTTTCTCTACTGGAGGGACCCATCTAGAATGCTTTTGAGGTGTCTGTACAAAGAGAAATCAATGGAGGTTATGCAGCAATTTCATTCCAACATATGTGGAGGACACCATTATTGGAAAACCATTTCCCACAAGATCCTCAGAGCTGGGTACTATTGGCCCACCTTATTTTCGAATGTCTTTTCATTTGTTAAATCTTGTGATAGGTGCCAAATATTTGAAGGGAAACAACAGTTGAAGTCCTTGCCCTTAAAACCAATACATGCAAAAGGACCTTTTCAACAGTGGGGCTTGGATTTCATTGGAGAAATGAATCCACACTCCAGTGGCCAGCACAGATGGATCCTAGTAGCCACTGACCACTTCACTAAATGGATTGAAGCAATCCTGACCAGAAAGGCTGATCATAATGGGGTCATGAAGTTTTTGACAGAGCATATCTTTACCAGATTTGGTTGTCCACATAAATTAGTCACAGACAATGCAGTAGCCTTCAAGGCAAAAGAATTGGTGGATATGTGTGATTCAATGGGCATTAAACTGGTGCATTCCACCTCATATTATCCTCAAGGCAATGGTCTAGCAGAATCCTCTAACAAAAGCCTGATAAGGATAATCAAAAAGCTATTGGAGGACAACAAAAAGAATTGGGATTCTAAGCTCAAGTATGCACTGTGGGCTGGCAGAGTGACCAGTAAGAAATCCACAGGGAATTCTCCATTCAGGCTGGTGTATGTCTCTGAGGCTACATTCCTGATTCATTTAATCCTCCCTGTGGAAAATTTCCTGCAACAAGAGAAAAATGAGGAGGAAGACATGGCAAAAAGGATCATTGATTTATCAGAGGTACATCAAATCAGAGAACAGTTGGTTGAAAAGGCTGCAGCACATCAGAAAAAGATCAAGGAAGCTTTTGACAAAAGGAAAAAAACAGATAATTTTTAGGTTGGAGACTTGGTTCTGAAGTGGGATGCACTAAAAGAAAAGAAAGGCAATCATGGGAAGTTTGATGCTTTCTGGATAGGGCCTTTTATCATTTCTCAGATTCAAAGGAACAACACCTTCATACTGAAAAGTATGGGAGGAGAAGCAGTTTTTGATGGCCCAATGAATGGGCGTTTTCTGAAAATTTATGTTATTTAAGGTCTTGGGCCTTAAAATTGTAAATATGTTGTTTTATTAGTTTAGTGTAAGCACAGTTACACTCCATGCCCAATGGAACACTAGGAATTTTGCTAATTTGTTTTCATCAGAAAGGCATTAATCTGCAGGTTCTTGAGACCTCACAGGGAGGACCTCATCCCCAGAAGGAGCTAGTGTTAGCTTTGCTATACAACGAGGATTTTCTATGGTCAGAGATAGGCTTAGTCTGCTTGGTTGTGCTCAAAAGGGTTCAAGGCATACACAGGAACCGCTTCATTTAATAGACAGCCACATCCTATCGTAATTGGAATCACAGCTTTCATGAGGTCTTTTATAAGTCATGTCTATAACATTTTCGATGGCCGATTACCGATTGCCCCTTTTGGATGCGATATGATTATAAACTATTGTTAATGACTAAGTCAAGTCCATAGCTCCATAGCAATCGGCGGATTTAACATGTCATCCCTTTCTGAGCTTTTGTGACCTGCGATGGATGTGATGACAGATTAAGTCTTATTGTAATGCAGCATTGGGTCCCCATGCATTCTTCGCAATCGGGGGTTTGTCCTTGGTAGAGGTCCAATGCGATAATCACTATCGACGATCGCAAGTCACAAGGTCAGGGCTTGATGTTAATTCAGAACACTCCATTTTTGCGATGCGATATTAGGTGTCAGACCCGATATAGCTCACCGCTCCCGTGTAATAAGTTTCAAGTCTGGTTTGCGCCTCTGATAGTGTATTTCGCCAGAAGTCTACACCGATATTGTATTTGTCATATTGCATAGTTTTCCTTGGCCAATAATCCTCGTGCATCTTCTGCCACTGATGATCGTTGGATCTGCTCATATGAGATCTAACGACCCTCATCCACTCTGCTTGCCGCCCACTCGCTCGTCCTCGCTCGTTATCTCCGATGTATCTTCTCCGCCCGATGACCGTTGGATCTGTCCACCCAAGAATCCAACGGCTCACGTTGTTCGCTCCCATTGCCTCCTGATATCTCCTGCCGAGTCATATCTGTCGTTCATCTGCATGATCCAATGGCTGATATTTGTTCCCATCATAATCATGCCTCTGCCATACTATCTGCGTCCATAGCCTGTCACGTGCATCCGAAGGAAGAAGGTGGCCAGTATTTAGCACTCTACGTAGTTAATCTTCAACCACCGCATTTAACAAACAGGATGGCCTAAAAGGTAAAGGACCAACCTCAAGCAGATAAACACATTTATCAGTTATGGAACTCCTTTCATATAACACTCCACCTATTTGAGAAGGACAACAGAGCATCCGAGAAGATCAAATTCATTCGCAGACACAGTCAAATTGCAGTAGAGACCCATATTAGACAGTTAAAGCAGTTGGTGGTCCATTATGACCCCTCCACGCATAGAATAGCAGATCATTTTTGTAATCAAACTCTATATATACCCAAAAACGCAATGTAGAAAGGGTTGATGGTTGTTGTTTTGATGTAAGGTTCAACTTCTGGAGACTGTAATTACTTTGATACTTGCAGTGTCTGGTCTTCATTTTCAGCTAATACAAGCTTCTTTTGCTATTAATTGCTTACTTTCCACTTCTGTTCTATTCTAGGTTGTGCCTGTTATTCATTTTTTCATGTGCTCTTGATATTTAGCATTTGAGGGGCTGTCATCCCACCTTTGTGTTAGAATCTTGTATATATCATTGAATGTGTTATGCAGGTTTCTGTTTACTTAATGTCAGAGAGCTGTTATCCTGTCTATGCATTAGGAGATAGATTTGCAGACCTCTTTACTGGTTGCAGCCGGCCATCACATGGTCTTGTGCATCTGTTGGTGTGGTTAGTATTCTCCATATTCACTTAATCCTTAAACTGTGAGTAATTGGTGGTCTAAAGCCTTGTAGTATGGGGGTGTTCATCCATGTCTGGAGTTAAGCATAGTAGAAGTGGTTATCTAGCTTGAACAAGCATCATTCCTTCCATTCATCCATTTCCAACATTTAGTTGAGTTTGTAATGTTCCCGAGCATCTCCAAGATACAATCTAGGATAGTTTCTTGGGGTGATAACAATGTGCATGGTACCACTGGACTACTCTTTTGAGTAAATCTTATTATTTGTGTTCTTCTTATGTTTCAGGGACAAAACATGTTTAAGGGGGGTGGAAAGTAGTACACCTAGGGGGGATAGTATGGCGTACAGAGGGAGGTACCCAAGGGAATAATGTAATAATGGAATGTGTCATAGTAACAAATAAAGTGGTTAACCCATATCATGTAAGGGACCACAAGTAGTTAGCAATAATGTAATAAGCCCATTGTATTATATAGATGGTATTGAGGGAACCATGGTAATGACCCATGGTATTGTATGTATGAGGCCTAGATAGAGGATAGAGACTCCCCATGGAGAGATGTGAAGGATTATTGTATGAACAAGAATATAGCTTGTGGAGTTTTCTCCTTCCTTAAGGAGTGAATGTATGGTGTTACCCTACCTTAAGGGTTTGATATCAATAAAGAAGCATTTCTATCTATATTCAAATCTTCTTATTTCTGAGCATATTTCTATAATTTATTATAATTGTAGATAAGATCTTTAACAGGATCACTAGGCCAAAATAATAAACTTGTAATAATAGGATTTACCACGATCTCCACCAGATCACTAGGCTAGAACAAGCATGTATGCCACCAAATTTCCCCACCTACACCATGAAGAATTTTCATGTCTCTTAGTCTATCAAGCTTTATTGTAATCCATACTCTGATCTAGGGATCACTAGGCCCTAAACCGAGACAGCACCCTCTAGGCTTTACTGTATATCCCTCCATTCACTTACAAGGATTCCTGGGCCTAATCAATGGAAGCCACCTCTAAGATTTACTATATATCCTGCCATTCACCGGTCGAGGATTTCTAGGCCCATCGAGCTAACACAATATTTGGCTTTACCGCAACCCATAGTTTGATTCATGGGTTACTAGGCCATGTGATCGATCATTTAGAGATCCACCTCCCTCACCTTTGAATCCATCTGACAATCCATCTCAACCAAGACATGAGAACCCCATCACACCATGACTATTCGGAAATGGAAAGGCCAAGTTGAAAAAATTGTCACGTCTGGAAAAACCCATGCCATAACAGAAAGAATCACTTGCAATACCATGCATGCCAAATCTAGTAAGGAAAACACACATGCAAATCGATATCTGCAAAGAATCATGTTGTAGCTGCTTGATCCTACTCTTCCTTGCTTTCTCCTTCCTTCTTCTTGCATTCTTTTCCTTTCTTGATCCAATGCCAAAGTGCTCCAAGAAAACTATGTGTCCAAGAGTGAGAGAAAGATATAGTAATGAGAGAGCTCCAAAATTGAATTGACAAAAAGGTACCAACTAATCTTCAAAAGCCTTTTTATCAATTATGCCTATATTTTCTTCATTTTCCATGATTTTCCTTCAATTTCTTTCTCACATGCAACTTGTGACCTTTCACCTTCCCTTTCTCCTAATTTCCTTTATTTTCAATGATAAATAAAATGTCAAAAATGGCATTTTGTCTTTCCAAAGCCTTAGCCATTTCCTTTGCCAATTTATTTAGCCATAATAAACTGGATAAATACCCAGACTAGGAAGTCTTTCCCAAGATTCATCTTGGCATAAGTGTCCCATCAACCATGGTTATTATTTTTGTTTTTATTAACTTTTATTACCTGGAATTTTCACCAGGGTTGTTACAAAACCCTTCCCCTTAGGGGACACCATCCTCAGTGTTCATCCACACATATACCTCAGCAAAACCATTCAAAAGAAAACATACTTCCCATGGAGCTTTATAACATAGCTCGATGCAGTATGTATAATGATCACCCTACTGAAAAGGAAACCAACATGACAACATAAAAACATAATAACATAACAACCATACCGCTTATTGGAGCTTTATAACATAGCTCATGGCAGTATTTACATCCACATACATATGTACATATATGAAACATCACCAAAACAAGTACAAAAAACATATACCAAAACATCTGCTCAACCAATGAATAAAGAAGGATACATAGCCCACATTTGATCCACCTCCCATGTAGCTTCATTGGGCTCAAAGTGCTTCCACTACATTTTAACTTAATCAATTTCTCGGTTCCACAACATGAGCACATTTTTTTACAATATACATTGAGGCTTCGGCTTGAATTCTCCACCTGACTCCACCTGCAATACAGACCAATCAATCACATGATCAACATCTTTAACATACTTCTTAAGCAATGACACATGGAAGACATCATGGACTTTCACTGTCGGAGGCAATGCAAGTCAATAGGCTACTAGTCTGATCCTCTCAATAATCTTGAAAGTTCCACAAACTCGAGGTGCTAGCTTGGCACATGACCGAATCCACAACGAGCTCTTCTTCGGTTTGATGCGCAAGTACACATATTCACCAACCTAGAACTCCTTGAACAACATATTTTGTTCTACATAACTCTTATTCTTATCCTGTGCCGCCTTTAGATTCTTCTTGAGTACCTACTACCTACATTTCCTACTCCATTTCTACCAAAATGTCCAGTCTAATCAACACCCTGCTAACTGGATCACTCCAACTAATGGGAGTATTTCAACTCCACCCATATAATGCCTCAAATGGACTCGTCTTCAAATATTCCTGATACCCATTGTTGTAAGAGAATTGTACTAGTGGAAGATACTCTTGCCACATTCTTTGTTGATGCATCATGTACATCCTCAACATGTCCTCAAATATCTTGTTGACCCTCTTAGTCTATCCATTTGTCTGCGGATGATAAGTTGTACTAAAAGCCAACTTTATGCCCAAATGTGTAAAAAACTCCTTCCAAAACTTGGAAGTGAACTTTGTATCCCTGACTAATACAATATTTTTCAGAACATCATGCAATCAGACCACATCTCTAATGAATACCTTAATTTACTACATCTCTAGCTGAGAATGTAGACTTCAGTGGAATGAAGTGCGCAACCTTTGTCAACCTATCCACAACCATGATTCTTGTCTCACTATATTTGGAAATTTTGTGATAAAGTACATGGAAATGACCTTTCATTTCCATTTTGGAATCATAATCAGTTGTAGCAGTCCACCTGGATGCTTATACTCTGCCTTTACCTGCTAATAATCCAAACATCTAGCCACAAAACCTGCTACATACTTCTTCAGATTCGGCTAATAATAAAACTTCTTCACTACGGTCAACATCCTATGATAGCGTGGGTGACCTGAATATGGTTTTGCATGACACTCCCTCAAGATCACCTTCTATATCTCACTGCTATCGAGCACATCCATCCTATCTCTAAACCTGACCAATCCATCTACTGTAAGATAATAGTCCACATCCTGTGCACCTGCACCTGCACTTGTACCTATACTACTACCTCTACCTATACCTGTACCACCACCTGTACATGTAAATGTACTTTGCTACAACCTATGCACAAACTCCATATACGTGACATCCTGTTAACCTTCTTGCAAGATACCATCCAATAGATATGTCCCATAGGAACTCATAGCCGCTAATTATTTACCTGTATCCACTTTCTAAGAGCATCTGCGACCATGTTCTCCTTTCCTTTGATGTATATGATCTCAAAAGAAAACCCACTGATTGTGGCCAACCATCTAGTTTGCCTGGAATTCAGATTTGACTGGTCAAACAAGTATGTCAACTCAGTTTGATCACTCATCAATACAAACCTCATGTTAAGAAGACAATTCCTCCACATCTTCAGTGCATGTATGATCTTTGTTAGTGCAAGATCATGCGCCGGATAGTTCTACTCGCACTCATTCAGTTTTAGTGACTCATAGCACACTACTTGTCCTTCTTGCATAAGGACTTCACCAAGTCCCTGCTTGCAAGAATTTGTGCATACTACAAACTCTTTGTTCGAATATACAATCTTTAACAATGGAGCATATGTCAACAAATTCTTAAGCTACTCAAAAATGGCCCCACACTCCTCTTTCCATTCAAACTTCTTACATTTCCTCTACAATGATGTAATAGGATAAGTAATTTGTGACAAGTTCCTGATAAACCTCCTGTAATAACTTGTCAATCCCATGAAGGATCTCACCTTATCTACATTTCTAGGAGTTCCCACTCCATGATAGCTCTTACCTTTTCTGGATCCACTTTTATGTCATCCTTGGAAACCACATGTCCCAAGTAGTGTACCTCAGTCTGAAAGAAACTGCACTTGCTAGGCTTAGGATACAACTGATTCTCTCTCAACAATATCAACACTATTGCTAAATGCTTGACACGCTCTTCCTCATTTTTAGAATATACCAATATGTCATCAATGAATAAAATAAAAATATTTATATCCAAATATGGATGCAACACACTATTCATCAAGCACATAAAGGTAGTTGGAGAATTAAGAAAAATGAATGGGACTACAACAAACTCATAACGCCCATACCTGGTCTAGAAAGTTGTCTTGTAAATGTCCTCCTCTTTAATGCATATCTGACGGTATCCTGATCTCAAGTCTATCTTTGCGAACACAACTACTCCCTTTAGCTAATCAAAAAATTAATCAATCCTCGGTAATGGATACCTATTCTTGATGGTCAATTTTTTCAACTTCTTGTAGTCAATGCATAATCTAATAGTACCATCCTTCTTCTTCACAAAAAATATCGAGTGCCCCAAGGTGATACATCTGGCCTAATGTATCCCTTGTCCAACATTTGCTTCAACTACAACTTCAACTCTACCAACTCAAGTGTGCTCATCCTATAAGGTGATTTTGATGTTGGAGCTTCCCCTGGCACTAACTTAATAGAAAATTTTACTTCCCTATGAGGTGGAAACTCTGAAATCTCTGTGGGAAACACATCTTGAAATATTTGATGTGGTTTTCTTCTTCCCTTGTAAGACTTTTGGTTCCCCATTGTCATCCACACACTCAATGGATTTGTAATAACAATCCACCTTGGTGCTATAAAGGTATAGCCAGTACATATCCAATAACATACTATATGATCCCAATGGTGATACATTCAGATGTGTTGCGGTAGGCATACATTCAAATCAAATGCACATGCTCTTACCCAATGTTGAACTTGCTTCTTTGTACCTGTAGCCAACTACACTAACCAAGGTTATACATGCAATTATTTATTCAAACCACACTTATCCACCAATTCAAGGCTAACATAACTATAATTAGATCCACGTTCAATCAAAATAGAAACAACTTGATCATAAAGCTTACAGTCCATCTCAATGATAGATGCTTGATGTTCTTCCTGTCTATTATCCAGTGTTGAATAGATACAAGGAACACTCTTTCATGGGGTTAGCATGTTACTATCAAAGATTTATTTGAAACTTCTCTAATATTGGTTACCCAATCATTGCACTACAAATAAAATTAGTTAAATTCCAATGGTCAGCTAAATGTGCTGAAAGATTTGCACATATTAATAATTTTCGTACACATGCAACAATGCTAAGGATTGTTAACCTAGACAAAGATCTTGTAGTATGCACATATGCCTACAAGGAAGGACTTGGTGAATTCTTGATGTCGGAAGGCCAATTGGTCTATTGTGAGTACATAAAGTTAAATGAACGTGAACAAAACTATGTCACCCATGATTTACAATTGATAGCCATAGTTCATGTAATGAAAATGTGGAGTCATTACCTTCTAGGAAGGAAATTTATATTGATGATAGACCATAGGGTATGGACACTATTTGTTTCACCAACCAAAGTTGAATGCCAGATAGGCAAGATGATTGGCACTAATCAGTGTATTCAACCTCGAAATCAAATATATCACCACCTACTGCATGAAGGTAAATTACATTTTCAATTCAATACTTTTAGTTTCTTTAGTTTTAAATAGAATTATGGTATATAAAATACTTGAAACTTTTCATAAGCTCACTAACACTTCAAAAGCCATGAAGGAAAGGCTTGAGAAACATAAGCAACACAAACTAGGCCAGGGAGATTATTGAAAGTTACAGGCATGAGTTGTAAGTAACCAAACATATTAACAATATTATTTCTTATATCACCTTCCAACTGTCTAGTGATTGCACTAGACAATAACAAAAATCAATACTCTTATGCATTGGAGGGCGATGAGTTTAGAACCCAAGCCACAAAGGAGGACTTACGACTTGGTTTCAAGTTTATCTTTCAAGGTATTGCTGGTCACTGAATAAAAATGGGACAAACTCTAAGATATAATTTGAAGGACACGATAAATAAAAATCAATCCACATTAACCTTTCATTACTTATAATCACGTTTTGTGTAATCACTACTCCCACATTTACACAGTTTAACTAGCCTGCCAAGGTAAACATGAGATGAGGGCTACTATGACATGTCTCAACCTTCTAAGCACAGTCAAGGAAGCATAATTGACAAACTAAAAATTCACTGACCTTCCTCAAGAGCTACAGGACACCCAAGACCTAACCCTAACCTGACCACTCCCAATGCCCAAAACTTTAGTTAGAATGATTTTTTAAAGACATGGGATCCCAAATGCATACATGGAAAGGCCTCCATGTGGTTGAGGGCCTCCAACCTCTTACATAAGATTATTAGGTAGCAGTTGTGACCTAAAATCTTCAGTTCAGGGGGTGTAGTCCTAGATTCTAAGCCTAAATTTTGGGCCAACCTACAGACCACTGCCCATAACTTAGTGAAACTTTATAGAATGACAAATAACATAAGGAAAAATACATCCATAGAAAATTTTGATCAAAACTTGACCTAACCAGGCCTAACCATGGCATTCATTTCGTCAAACATATTGAGAACAAGTAATCTGTAGGTCATGAATGCATATCTGAACATAGGGGTTTGATACTTATCTAAAAATCATCAAGAAGTTCTAGTGCCCTCTCATAATATTTACAATAAACTTTGTTAGCTTATGCATTTAATAACCATTAATTAACTGATCAAAACATGTCAAGATCCATAACTAGAGCGTGCTATGAAACCATGCTTATAACCAAAATAATGTCCATGATAGAACACCCATTAAAGACACATAATAAAAACTACAAATACTCATGAAATACAAGAGGAAAAGAGCTCTTATTAACATATGAAAAATCCAACCAAGTCAAGAACTTCCATGTACCACCCAACCATAGATTGAGCTAAACCAAATCTTTCTTTCAGCCAGTCATCCCCATGCCATGTTCTAAGCATAGATGTGGGACTCAAGACAAAAAAAAACAATGCTTCCTGGAGATTAATCCATCTCCACCTTCATGCTCCCGCGATCCCACCAAAATTGGTTAAGGGATCACATGAGCAAACAAATACATAAACAACCAGGGCTTCTCAGAGATTAAACCACTTCAATCCTCAGGATTTATGGTAATCCTACCAAAACTAGTCAAGGGATTCCCAGGTCCTATGGGAATTTTCTTGTGACCACCTCACATGGTTCCAAAACCATCCGACAATCTAAAGTTCAACCAAATAAAATAATCCCATCACACCATGGATATTCAAAAATGGTAAGGAAAGGTTGAAACCATTGTTACACCTAGTAATACCCATGGCAATGATAGCAAGAGAACCAAATACACACATGCATGTACCATGCATTCACAATCTAGCTAGGAAATTACACATGCAACCTGTTACCTGCAATGTTGAAGCTGCTTGATCCAAATTTTCCTTGCTTGTCCTTGCTTTCCTTTGCCTTCTTGTCCTTTATTTGTTTGCTTTCTCCTCTTGGTTCTCTTTGCCTTCTTAAGATGATTCCCAATCCAAACTGACAAAAGCTATGAACTAATCCTTAAAAGCCTTTTTATCATTAAGGTCTCTATTTTCTTTATTTTCCTCTATTTTTCCTTCTCATGTAGATATCTAACCTTTCATCTCCCTTTTCTCCTATTTTCCTTTATTTCATTTAAAAAATACCAATTAATGCCACTTTTTCATTTCCAATGCCTTTGTCAATTTCTCCAAGCCATAATAAAAAAAATGAACATCCACTAGGATGTTTCTCCCAACATTCAGCTTGGAATACATGTCCCATGACCTTGGTCTTATTTTTCCTTTATTAACTTTTATTACATGAAATTTTAACCTGGGGCTCCTACAGGCCCCTCTCCCTTAGGGGAACACCATCCTCGGTGTTATATGACACCGATATTTAGTAAGGACACTGAAAACAAAAACATACTACCCATGGAGATTTATAACTTAGCTCAATGTAGTATTTACAATGAAAAACCTATTATGAAGCAAAACCAACATTACAAACATAACATCTTGACAATCATATTGCTTATTAGAGCTTTATAACGCAACTCATTGTGGTATTTATAATGACAACCATACATAAATGTGTATGTATACATAGCCTGCATTTGATCATCCATCTCTGATGTAGCTTCTTCGAACCCAAAGTGCTTCCACAACACTTTAATTTGCTTGATTGCTCGTTTCTAGAGGATGAGCAACTTTTGCTAAAAAATGCACTGAGGTTCCAACTAGAATTGTCCTTTTGGGTCCACTTGCAATATATATCAATCAATGACATGATCAACACCCTTCACATATATTTTGAGAAATGAAACATGGAAAACATCATGGAATTTCATTGTCAGAGGTAGTATAAGTCTGTAGGCTACTAGTCCTATCCTCTCAAGGATCTTGAAAGGCCCATAATACCTAGGTGTCAACTTGGCACATGACCCAATTCTAAAGGAGATCTTCTTGGGATTGATACACAAGTACATATGCTCCCCAACATGAAACTCCTTAAATACGTTGTGTTGATCTACATGAATCTTCTATCTATCACGTGTTTCCTTTATATTCTTCTTAATAACCTACATTTACTTTTCCATCTTTGTGAACATGTCTTGTCTGATCAACAACATGTTCACTGGATCATTCTAGCTACGGGAGTACTACAACTCCACCCATAAAGTGTCTCAAATGGACTCATCCTTAGTGAATTTTGATAACCATTATTGTAAGCAAAATCTACCAATGGAAGATACTCCTCCTACCTCTTTTGTTGGTGCATAACATACATCCTCAGTATGTCCTCCATAATATTGTTGACCCTCTCTATATATCCATCTTTCTGTGGATATTAGACACATTGAAGGCCAACTTTATACCTAAACTTGCAAATGACTCCTTCAAAAACCTGGAAGTGAACTTAGCATCTCTTTCAGATACAATATTCTTAGGGATACCATGCAATCTCACTATCTCCCTGATGAAGACCTAAGCTACCTCACTAGATGAATAAGTAGACTTAACCACTATGAAGTGAGCTACCTTAGTTAACTTGTTAACCACAACCATGATGGAACCATATTGACTAGATGTTCTTGGAAAACCCATGACAAAATCCATGGAAATTACCTCCCATTTCCACTCTAGAATCATAATTGGCTACAATAGACCACTTAGATGATTTCACTCTTATTTTACCTATTGACAGTCGAAACACCTATCGATGAACTCAACTACCTCTTTCTTCAGATTCAGCCAATAGTAGAAATTATTCATAGTTCTTAGAGTCTTTTGGTATCCCAAATGACCTGAATATGGATTAAAATGAAATTCCCTCAAAATAAGCTTCTTGATTTCACTATTTTCTGAGACATAGATCCTATCCCTAAATATTACCAAACCATATGTTGTGAGATGATAACCCATATCTTGATCACATGTACCCTACTACTGTAACATCTTCTTAAGTTCCCTATATTTTTCATCTTGTTGTTTTGCGTGTAAGATATGGTCATATAAGTCTATCCCATATGAAATCATAGCTGCTATGGGATTTACCTGCACTCTTATGCTAGATCAACTGCAACCCTATTCTCCTTACACTTAATGTACCTAATCTCAAATTCAAAATCACTGAGGACAACCATATAGCTTGCATGACATTTAGATTAGGTTTTTCAAACAAGTATCTCATCCCATTGTGATTAATCATCAATACAAAACTCCTACCAAGAATATATTTCCTCTCCATCTTCAATGCATGAATGATTGCTGCCAACTCTAGATCATGCTCATGCTCATTCAGTTTCCTTGACTCGTAACATACCACCTATCCCTCCTGCATCAGGACTCCACCAAGTCATCTCTTGCAAGAATATGTGCATACCACCTATCCCTCCTACATCAGGACTCCACCAAGTCCTCTCTTTCAAGAATATGTACATGCAACAAACTCTTTATGTAGATCTGAAATATTGAGAATTGGAGCATTCGTAAACAACTACTTCAACTGCTCAAAACTAACTACACATTCCTCTCTCCATTAAAGTTTCTTTCCTTTTCTCTGCAACGATCTAATAGGATAGGAAATACATGAGAAGTCCTTGATGAACCTCCTCTAGGAACCTGCTAGTCCCATGAATGATCTGACCTCATACACATTCCTAGGAGTTTCACATTCCATGATAGCTCTTACATTTTCTGTATCCACTGCTATGGCTTCCTTGGGGAAAACATGTCCCAAGTAATGTACCTATGTCTGAAACAAGCTGCATTTACTAAGTTTGGCATACAACTAACACTCTCTTATCAATCTAAATATTTTTTCTAAGCATTTGGAGTGCTCTTCCTCATTCTTAGAATATATCAATATATCATCAATGAATACAATCAAAAACTTGTCTATATAAGGACGCAACACACTTCTCCAACACATGAAAGTATCTAAAGCATTAGTTAGACCAAAAGGAACTACAAAAACCAATAATTCCCATACTTGGTCCATAAATAAGTCTTGTAGATGTCCTCTTCTTTGATTCGTACTTGATAATATCCTGATCTCAAATCAATCTTTGAGAACACCATTGCTCCATTTAACTAGTCAAACAAGTCGTCGATCCTTGGCCAAGGGTATCTTTTCTTGATTGTCACCTTGTTCAACTTCCTTTAGTCAATGCACAACCTGAGAGTACCATATTTCTTCTTCACAAACAATATTGGTTCACCCCAAGGTGATAAACTTGGCCTAATGTATCCCTTGTCAATAATTTCCTTCAACTGCAACTTCAATTCCACTAGCTCTAGAGTGCTCATCCTATAAGGTGCTTTTGATGTTGGTGCTGCCCCTAGTACCAACTCAATAGAAAATTCAACATCCTTGTGAGGTGGAAAATCTAAAACCTCTACTGGGAATACATCCTAAAATTTTTGCAAGACGTATACCTCTTCAATACTTTTGATCAACATCCTTACCTTTATCACTAGAAACAAGCATTGCAAACAATACATGCCCTTGCCTACAACTATGCTTTGTCTTCATAATTGTAGCAATTCTCATTGATGTAGGCTTCTTCTTACTCTGTAATATTATCTTCTCTTTATCATCATCGAAGCACTCAATAGCCTTCTCATAAAAATCCACCTTAACCTCTATGAAGATACAACCAATCCATACCCAGAAAGATATTGTACAAACTAAACAGGAGCACATTCAGATGTGCTGATGTAGGCATACCATTCAGCTCAAATGCACAAGATCTTAACTAATGATGAGATCTTTTCTTCGTACATGTCACCAACATCACCAACTAGGACTTTGCATGCACTTATTTTCTCAAATCACACTTATCCACTAGGTCATCATTAACATAACAATAATTAGATCTAGTGTCAATGAAAAAAGAAACAACCTGATCATAGAGCTTACCTTCCATCTCAATAATGGATGTCTGGTGATCCACCTATTTGTCATCAAATACTACATAGATATGAGGGATGATCTGTTCAACATCCCCAACTGTCTTCACCTCCTGAGCACTGTACATCTAAGGCTTACCACCTTGATATGATAGAAAATTCTTCTTGAGATGATCCTTGCCACATATCCAACACTGAAATTGTCTCCTACCATCACCTCTACTATGCTGATCCCCAGGCTGAGGTCCATGTGCCTTCTCTATTGCATTAAACTTTTTGTAAGGAGAAACATTATCTTTCCCACCTACATCCTGAGGACTTTCTCACTTTGGTGACCATTTACCATTAGTATTTTCATTTCCTTTCCAAACCTTCTTAGACTTCGTATTAGACTTCAATTTCTCATAACATTTCTTCAAATTTGCAATGAAGTCTTCCAGTGACAGAGGTTCATCATACTTAATCTGATCCTTAAATGCTAATGGTATTCCACCACTGATAAATCTCTGAAATTTGGTTTTATCATCGTTAATATATGACACATACCTCAACAAATCGAGGAACTTAGTCATGTACTCCTCATCTATCATAGATCCCATCTTCAGCTCATAGAACTCCTTGGCCTTACTATCATATTACCTCTTTGATAAGTACTTCTTCCTAAAGAGTCTCTTCAATACATCCCAACTCACCTCCTCTATCCTGATTTCTCTAACATGCTCCACATCTTCCCACCAGATGTCTTATTTCCCTTTGAGGCTGAAAAGAGCTATCCTTGCATTCATGATCTCTATATAATCATGCAACTCAAAGAAATTCTTCATACGAGGAAAACATGCCTCTAAATCTTCTGGTTTATTTATCTCTCCATCAGATGTAGGTTCCTTGGATTTCTTGAACTCATCCAACAAATATCCCCTGTCACTTTTCCTGTAAGCATGATAGTGGTGATGACCATGATACATTTTAGAACCAGACCTAGAGTAGAACCCATATCCACTACCTCTCCTATTAGGTGTATCCATGAACCTACTATCTCTGACTGTGCCATCTTTGTCTAGCCTATGCCCACCATGAGACTTGAAACCATATGCCCCATTAGTCCTTCTCGTCCTTTCCATAATTGATCCAATGGTTGTCCCTGTCTCTATGAGTATGAAAAAATTTGAATAATAACTGTGTTGACATCTTCTTCTTTTTTTTGTGCCCTGGCAAGTCTTTCCAATAACTAAATGATCCTATCATTATCTTCCTTGCAACTTTAGATTTATGCCTTTAGACTTCTCAATGTATCTACTATTTCAGGGGAGTACTCATCACTATGTCATTTATCTAATCTGTAAGGAGAGTCTTGTGAAGTGTAATCCACCATTTTGCTAGTCATCTTTGACCTTCTTCTTTTTGCAAACATACCATGTCAGATAAAACAAATACAAACATAATAAGCATACTTCATTGAATTTCAAGGGAGGCTATCTTGTATGCAAAATCGGTCCAGATTAGCACAATACATGTATATACATAATCATATCAATATACCAACATCATGCATGATAACACCAACTTCATACCATGACCTCATGTATGACAACCATAACCATGACATTGCATGCATAACAACCACATAGACACTAACGTGCATGCATGGAAAACACATTCTTCCCTTTCAATCGAAGTATTTGAACCATGCCCTGATACTAATTTGTAACCACCCTCCCAAATTTATCGACTTTAATTAGTCTGATGGGGTAAACATGAGATGATGGCTACTATGACATGACTCAACCTCCTAAGTAAAGTTAAGGAAGTATAATCGATAAACTAAAACTTTATTGACCTTCCTCAGGAGCTGCAAGATGCCCATGAGCTAAACAATCACTCCCAATTCCCAAACCCTGAGCTAGAATGTTTTTTCAATGACGTGGGATCCCATATGCATGCATGACAAGTCCTCCATGTGGTTGAGGGCCTCCAACCACATGCATAAGCTTACCAAGTAGCGGTTGTGACCTAAATTCTTCAGTTCAAAGGGTGTGGTCCCAGATTTTGACCCTAAATTCCAGGTCAACCTCCAGACGACTACCCAAAACTTAGTGAAACTATCTAGAATGATAAATAACATTAGGACAAAGCCATTCATACAAAAATCTTATCATAACTTGACCTAACCAAGCCTAATCATGACAATCATTTCATCAAAGATATTGAGAATAGGTAATCTATAGGTCATGAATGCATATATGAACATAGGGGTTTGATTCTTACTTGAGATTCATCAAGAAGGTCTAATGTCATCTCGTAATAGCTGTAATAACCTTTTTTAGCTCATGCATTCAATAACTATTCATCAACTAATAAAAACATGTCAAGATCCACAACTAGAACCTGCTATGAAACCATGCTTATAACCAATATACAAATAGAATAATAACCATCATAGAACAACCATCAAAGCCACATAATAACAAATACAATTTCTCATGAAATATAGGAGGGAAATAGCTCTTATTAACATATGAAAAATCAAACTAAGTCAAGGACTTCGACGTACCACCCAACAATAGATTGAGCTAAACCAAATATTTCTTTATGCCAATCACCTCCATGCCATATTCCTAGCATGAATGTGGGACTCAAGACAAAAGGAAATAGAGATTCCTAGAGATTAAACCACATCCACCCTCATGCTCCCACGATCCCTCCAAAACTAGTCAAGAGATCACATAAAAAAACCAATACATAAACAACCAGGGCTTCTCGGAGATTAAACCACCTCCACCCTCAGGGTTTAGTGCAATCCCGCCAAAACCAGTCAATGGATTACTAGGCCCAAAAACAGATTCGATGCCTTAGAATTCCTTCACTAATACCTTGAGGAATTTTCTTGTCTCCACCCTTACGCTTTGTCGCATTCCAGCTAAAACTAGTCAAGGGATTCCTATTCCCTATGGGAATTTTATTGGGACCAACTCACCTAGTTCATAAACCATCTAGAAATCAAAATTTCAACTAAATAAAAGAACCCCATCACACCATCGCTATCGAGAAATGGTAAGGCAAGGTTGAAACCACTGTCACACCTGGAAACACCCATGCCAATGACAACAAGAGAACCAAATACACACATGAATGTACCATGCATTCACAAACTAACTAGAAAATTACACATTCAAGCTATTACCTACAAGTATTCATGAAGTAAGCTGCTTGATACAACCTTTCCTTTCTTATATTTGCTTTCCTTTGCCCTCTTGTCCTTCCTTTCCTTCCTTTACTTGCTTTCTCCTCTTGGTGCTCTTCTCTCTCTAAAGCTAATTCTCAATCCAAACTGATAAAAGCTGTGAACTGATCCTCAAAATCCTTTTTATCATTAAGGCTTCTATTTTCTTCATTTTCCTCTATTTTTCCTTCAATTTTCCTTCTCATGCAAGTATGTGACCTTTCATCTCCCTTTTCTCCTATTTTCCTTTATTTCATAAATAAAATACCAATTATTGCCACTTTTCCTTTGAAAATTTCCCTAAACCATAATGAACCAAATGAACAACCACTAGGATGTGTTTCCCAACATCCAACTTGGAATACATGTTCCATGACCTTGGCCTTATTTTGCATTTACTAACTTTTATTACATGAACTTTTAACCCGGGGCTATTACACTTTACATATTCCATAAATTTAATGTGTTTCTCTATTTTAACTAGGGAAGAAGCAATATCAATGAGCATTCTATTGATAGTAGAGTGCAACAAAAATATGGTGCTCCCATGCAACCCCATGACAATGGGGGAATCCCCATGATATTGCTTTAGATGAGGCCCATGATGGCAGTTTTATGATTTTGCATATAACGTTTATGGCAGTAATTTACAATTGTGTATTTATAAATTTTGTGAAACAATGTCAAATTTGAAATGGGAACTATAAACTCAAAATGGGAACTTTGGCCAAAAAACCCTGAAAAAACATCAAAAACAGTGCTAAAAACGAAAAGTGTGTATATTGGAATGATGGTTTTTTTTAGGGGCAATTTTGAACATGTTTTAAAAATGGCAATGAAAACGAAATTTTTGTGCAAAAAACACCTTGAAGATGAAAAGTGGTGATACTAGAACGATGATTTTTTTTTAGGGTCAATTTTCAAAATTTTAAAAAAATGCTAGTAAAACTAAATTTTTATGTGCCAAAAAAAGTTGTTTATGAGAAAAAAAACACACTAATGTTTTTGGTAGAATAACATTTTTCTTTCCTAAGTATAAATTCAACATGGTTTCAACCATAACATGCTAGATACAAAATAAATTGGAATCTTTTCAACCATAAAATTAAAAACCCATGAAATTATGAACAAATTACATGACTAAATGAATTCAAATGTCATTATTTGTATATTGAATGAAACACACATTATATCTCTAATTTAATGATTCATTGTAGATATTCTAAACAATAAAAATTATCATAATTAAGACGTATAATCCAACAACATAAAAATGACTCATAACTTCTAATTTAACACCATATGGAAGTCAAAAAATTTATTTCAAGATACGATGCAAACATCAGTTATATAAACTGTCTTAAACAATTATTCAAAATCACTCATATTTTCTTGCACACCATCAAAATTTACATTTTCGGATGAATGACTGGAGGATGTTCCATATTCTTCTCTTTCATCAACTAGTGACCCATCTGAGTCCACATGCATGCACACCATTTCAGGCTTCAAAATTCTTCTAGATCTATGACTGGTTTCAGCAGACTCCCATCTCAACACTATTCCTTCTGGTAACAACCTTTTCAGAATCTCTATTGTCTTGAAGCGAAGAGTTCCTATCTTTGTTAAATTGAAGTCATAAACAAGTATGTCAACATCCTCAAATTTTAAGATGTCTGTGCGGAAGCGATTTATATTTGTACCCTTTCTTTGTCTCTTTCTGCCATTTTTTTTGTCAACTATCATCTTTGGCTTATACACACCATTGAATGGGTGTGTATTTGTGGCATACCAATGTACTTCAACACCTATAATATCCTCATTTTCTGTAAATACCTTTATAACTTTAGCAACCCAGAATGGATAGCCATTGGGATCTCCATTTGCTAGCACTGTGATCATGCAACCCACCTTAATACCCTGCACTGAACCCCTGTAAAGGTCTTCCATGGATTCACGTTTTGCACGAGATCTTCTGGAACCAATATACATCTCTCTTTCCTTTGCCTATGAAGAATTAATAATACCTTGAGATTGTTGTTGTTCAACAATGTTTGTTTTCTCATGTTCATTCGACACATGTTGTGGCCAAATAAATGGATTTTTCAAAGGTGTATCTTCATTTGTTGTTGTTGAAATGACAACACTTTGATTATTGAAAAATGACTCCCACCAAACTGAATCAACAATGTCAAAGTACTCATATGTATATCTAATACATTTTTTAATTTCTTCTAGGCAATCAGAATAATTTATATCTCTATTCTATCTTTGTGCATTATGAACTTCACCAACTGATTGTAATAACAATATTTTTGATGCAAATATTGGATGATCTAGAATGAAATTCAAAAATTCCAAACCTCATGACGGTGCCCATTCTACAGTAGTTGAATACTTCTTGCCCCATATTAGTGTTTTCCCATCAATTTTTTGGATATGAAATTGATGGTGGAAGCTAATGTCATTAAATTGTTCAATGCATTTCTCCTCACCATGCCATCCCAGAATAAACCTTCGCATGTCAATAGTTTCTTCCAACACATCAAAAGTGGGCTCTGGCATGTATGATTTCTTAATACATTCAATTAATGATGGCAAGCTCCCAACTTCCTTCCTCCTCAAGGTCACTGAAATACGACTGAACATCTGGTCAATATGGTCATGAGTATGCCCAATAAGAAGGAAACCAACCTTTACCTTCTGAAAAATTCTCAATTCAACAAGCATGTTTAGATATCCAAAAGTAACTTGATTTTTGTTTTCACGGCAAGTGTTGTCCAATTGTAGATACAAAACTTTAGGAAGATTACCATACCAATGAGAAAGCACATTAAGAATTATTATTATTGTCAGATTTGCATCATTATGAATATTTGGGGCTGTGAAGTACATCCTTGGCAACATTTTCCCATTGAAGACCATAAAACCGACCAAGTGATACTGAATAAAATTTTCCACTCTAAATTTTTGTGCTAAAAAAATGTGGTAAAAGTGTTTTCTTCTGGTCCATACCATCAATTATCAAACCTAAATATTTATTTGGATTATAATAACACTTCTTTCCATGCTTGTAAAAATTTTTCCTTTCACTTGTTTGTTGTTCACGATGCTCTTGAATTTCTTTGATAATTGAATCTACACAACATAAAAGAAAGCCATTAAGAAATATGTTTTCATAGTTTATGACTATACAATTTTAAAAGTTAAAGTTTTGAATGCTTACCTCTTTCCGACCCTTCACATTTGTCCCTTTTTTATTTAAGTGAAGCACATGTACTAAAAATCCCCATCCTTGTCTTCTTAGGAATACGGACATTGTTGAATTCTTTCTTTCATACATTCACAAAATATTGATATGTAATAAACCGGCCATGTCCCTCAGCACCTTCTACATATTCTTTGTATAAGTTGTAGATTTCTCGTCTTGAAAAGTTATCTGGAATATGTATTGTCTTTATATTTGGCATACACTCTCCATGCTTTGAAAATAAATCTTTCATCCATGACATTGCAGTGTTTGATAATGGCCCAAACTGCCTTTTATGATGTACTTTTGAATAAAATGTGGGATCCTTTTCAAAATTTTCTTGAATTCTCGAGAGACGAAAATTCCCCATAGAATGAAACATTTTGAAAGTCTTTCTACAAACAAATAAAGACCCAATATGATAATCATAACCTGACAATGTAGATTGCATGCACCCAACTAAATATGAATTTTGCATGCTTTTATTCATTGACAAATATCTCTTCCTTCTCTCTAATGCAAATTTGAAATCCATATGTTTCAAGCAATCTTTTTGACAACATTCACTTGAAATGAGAGCATTGATAGAACTTCTTCTTGTTAGATATTCTTCTCTACCCCTTGCATAACTAGAACATCTTGCATTGATATGAAAAGGTCTGCTCCTACTCCATGATACAATATTTCTTGGCAACATCTCCATAATTGGATCATCATTTGTATAAGCATTTTCATCATCATTAAGAGGAATGTTATCCACACTATGATCAGTTGTTATTTTCAAATATTGACTTGGATGAGATTCTTCATCTTCCCCTTCTTCAATGATACTGTCATAGTCCTTACAATTGGGACTAAATGGAAAATTTGACTTGATTTTTATTGGATATTCTTCCTCATTTGCATTGACAGTGTTGCTCTCATAGTCCATAGAATTAGGACTACGTCAAAAATGTGATTTTTTACTTACTGAAAATGCTACATCCCGTCCTTTGTCACTGCTACCTTTATAGTCATTAGGATTAGGACTAAGTGCTTCATCCTGTCCTTCATCACTACTACTCTCATAGTCCATAGGATTGGGACTAAGAGGACACTGTGACACTCCATTCTTTTGAAATTTTTCATCATGCTCTTCATCACTACTACTCTCATAGTCCATAGGATTAGGACTAAGTGGACACCATGACACTCCATTCTTTTGAAATTTGTTATCATGTTCTTCATCACTACTGGTCTCATAGTCCATTGGATTAGGACTAGGAGGACATCGTGGCACTCCATTCTTTTCAAAATTTTCATCATGATCTTCATCATTGCTGCTCTCATAGTCCTTAGAACTAGGACTAAGAGGACACCGTGAACCGTGACAATCCATTCTTTTCAAATTCATCATCATGCTCTTCATCTCTGCTGCTCTCATAGTCCTTAGAATTAGCACTGAGTGGACACCATGACACTCCATTGTTTTGAAATTCATCATCATGCTCTTCATCACTGTTTCTCTCATAGTCCTTAGAATTAGGATTAAGTGAACACAGTGACACTCCATTCTTTTGAAATTCATCATCATGCTCTTCACCACTGCTGCTCTCATAGTCCTTAGAATTAGGACTAACTGGACATCGTGACACTCTATTCTTTTGAAATTCGTCATCATTCTCTTCATCACTGTTTCTCTCATAGTCCATAGGATTAGGACTAAGTGGACACTATGACACTCCATTATTTTGAAATTCGTCATCATGCTCTTCATCACTGCTGCTCTCATAGTCCATAGGATTAGGACTAAGAGGACACCGTGACACTCCATTCTTTTGAAATTCGTCATCATGCTCTTCATCATTGTTGCTCTCATAGTCCTTAGAATTAGGACTAAGTGGACACCTTCTTTTGAAATTCATCATCATGCTTTTCATCACTACTGCTCTCATAGTCCTTAGAATTAGGACTAAGTGGACACCGTGAAACTCCATTCTTTTGAAATTCATCATCATGCTCTTCATCATTGTTGCTCTCGTAGTCCATAGGATTAGGACTAAGAGGACATTGTGACACTCCATTCTTTTGAAATTCATCATCATGCTCTTCATCACTGTTGCTCTCATAGTCCATAGAATTAGGACTAAGAGGACATCGTGACACTCCATTCTTTTGAAATTCATCATCATGCTCTTCATCACTGTTGCTCTCATAGTCCTTAGAATTAGGACTAAGTGGAATCCGCAGCTCTTTATTTATTTGAAATTCTCCATCCCCTCTTTCATCAGTGCTACTCTCATAGTCCTTAGGATTAGGACTAAGTGGAAGAATTGACTTTCTATTCATAGTGGAAGAATTGACTTTCTATTCATCAATATAATTAGAGTTGTTATGCGATAAAGACATTGATGCTTTAGAAAGCAAAACTTCACTGTTAGGAGAATCCATCCCTTTCAAATAGAAGAGTTTGAATGATACAAATGCAGACTCTCTTAAATATATTATATAGCTTAGAGAATGGAATTTTCCCTCCAAAAAGTTTCACTAAAATATGTCCCTCCAAAAATTTTGTTTCATGTATTTTCCTTCATTATTTTATTCTACAATTTATTGAAAAATGTTAACTAATTTTTTTTATGAAATAAATCTTTAAAGTGAAAATTGTAAACTACAACTTTTAGCTAAATTATTTTAATAGTTAAACTATATAATATTTACTAAACAATTGAATGTTTTCTTTTTAATTTTATAATACCTTCTAAAAAAAATTAATCCCATAGTCCTGCAATGTAAACAATTCCATAATATTTTAAAACTTTAAGCTTTTGTGGTTGTTTTGAAGTAGCATGATCTGGATTATCCATAGCATTATGTTCATTATGTCGATTTTTTGAACCCCAAAGGGGGTCCATCATCAGGACCAAAATTGATAGAATATGAATGATAGTTTTTTAGAGAAGAATATTCCGACCAGAGTATATATAAACCTAGAAAGTGATAAATTTTTATATAGAAGCTGACCCTTACATATATGAATTCTTTGATTTTAATTTTTAATTTTATATTTTATTTTAGTCTTAATTTTAATTATTTGATTTAATTCATGTGTTAAATTAAATTAATTGTAATCCCTAATAAATACAATTGAATTAAAAATAATGAGATACTTATCTGTAATAAGTTTATTTTTATATGTATCTTATCTTGTATTTTTTATTAATTAGTTTTATTTTAATTATGTAAAATTAATTTTTATATACTAAATATTGGGTTCATGACGATAATTGATTTAATTAATTTAGTAATCAATAAAATAAATTTTTAATTAAAATAAATAAAATAAAAAATAAAACTTATTATAAAAATAAAAAAGATTCTAAAAATTAAATTTATTACAATTAGTATCTCATTATTTTAATCAATTGTATTTATTAGGGATTAATAATTAATTTATTTAACATATAATTAAAATCAAATAATTAAAATAATTAAAGCTAGAATAATTAAAACCAAAATAATTAGACTAAAATAAATATAATAATTAAAATTAAAATCAAAGAATTCATATATGTAAGGGTCAACTTCTATATAAAAATTTATCATTTTCTAGGTTTATATATACTCTGGTCAAAAGATTCTTCTCTCAAAAACTATCATTCATATTCTATCAATTTTGGTCCTAATGATGGACCCCCTTTCGGGTTCGAAACATCGACATAATGAATATAATATTGTGGATAATCCAGATCATGCTACTCGAAATTCCATAATATTCGCTTTATCATAGTTTCCTATATCACCATAAAAAATTAACATGTTAATTTTTTTTTAAACAAATTAATCCCACATTTACCGTATGGTAAAACATTTCCGTAATTTCACCTATATAATAAATTTCATTATCACTATTACTCACATCACATCAAGATTTTTCGAGGTTCGTTGAAAGACTTGGAGTGAATTTGTGGAGCAGCTACATTGCTATCAACATATTCAACGAAGAATTCTTGCAATTGAAAGGTTAGTTAATTTTTTTTCCTTGCAATTTTAATATTAAATAAAGTTTAATGAAATTTAAATTTTTTTTTTTAAATTAAATTTTTGCTGACCAAAGTTACTCCCTACGTCTGTTGTGGGTATGGTGGGCCTGGTAAAGCTCACGACCGCCAAACGAGCCTGGTAATGTTCACGGCGGCCAAATGGGCCTGTAGATTAGGGGCGATGGGGATGCTAGCCGGCCTGCCCGCGTGTTGGCAGGGTGATTCTCAGAATCGCCCCACTACCCTGCAGGCGGGCGGGCCACTGTGGTGGCACAGGGGGGGCTACCACAGTCTTCGCTCGTGCCACCCAGCAGCTTGCCCACTTGCGGGATGGCGCGTCGCCAAGGGGCACCGGGTGGGGGGGTTGTCGCAATCGCCGCACCACCTCGTGGGCGGGCAGGCTGCTGGGGTGGCACATGGTGGGGGGGGGGCTCACAAGCCCCCCCATGCCACCCGGTGGCCTGCCCACCGGGGGTGGCGGGGTGATTCCAGGAATCGCCTCGCCATCCTGTGGGCAGGCGGGTCGTCGAGGCGCTACAGGGGGGGGATTATGGCAACGGCCCCTGTGCCACCCCGACAACCCGCTCGCCCGTGGGGTGGCGGGTGGGCCTGCACCACCCCAGTGGCTCGCCACCCCATGGGCGGGCAAGTAGCTGTAGTGGCGGAGGGGAGGTGGGCGTCATCGCAGCACCCCCTGCGCCACCCTGGCACCTTCCCACCTACAGGGTGGTGGCGGGGGGGCTGCACAGCTCTCCCCCCCCCCCCACGCCACCACAACTGCCCGCTCGCCCGCGGGGTGGCAGGGAAACTGTTGAGTCACCCTGCCACCCCAAGGGCAGGCAGGTCGCCGAGGTGGTGGGCGATTTCTGGGAATCACCCGATAAACCTCAAGTGGGAAAGCCACGGGCAGGCAGGTCTCTGAGGTGGCACGGGGGGCCACTAAGCCCCCTGCAATGACCTGCCCACCCGCGAGGTGGCAAGGTGATTCCAAGAATTGCCTGCCACCCTGCAGGTGGGTGGGCTGCTAGGGTGGCGTAGGGATGAGTAAGGAATGCCCCCCCGCGCCACCCCAGTGGTCCTCCCACCACCCCGCAGGTCGCCGGGGTGGTGCAGGCCGAGGATGGGCGAAGGGCAGTGGTTGGGCCACTAAGGTGGGCTAGGGGGCTAGACCTAATGACTGGCTCGATTGGCCAGCCGATTTTCAGGGGGCAATAGTAGGGTGATGCATTTTTTAATATATATATATAATATATATATAATATATATATATATATATATATATATATAATTCCTGAAATTGTTATGATTTATAAAATTAATTATCATTTATTGTTTTCGTTGTTAATTTAAGTTAATATGTTTTCGTCATTTATTGATTTATGTGTTTCTTTTTTTTCAGGAAATGGCATCAAAGAAGATCTCTATGAATCTTTTTGGACCAAAGACTCTTAAAGTTGGATGTTCAAAAAACATTGGTGACTAAACCCCACCTGAGATGATGGCTACAAATCTTTCAAGTGCCTCAAATGATAAGAAGATGATTTCGTACTGGAAGAAATAAAAAAAAAAATGAAACTTCCATCAAAAATATCGTATGTGAAAGAGAGAGAGCCAAAATGTGCAAATATATCTATATGTTGATATACCTAATGATAATGAAATTTATGACATGATGGGAAGAGTCATAGACATGTGTTTGGTACTGGACAATGAAGTTATTTACATACTTACAAAACCGCCCAAGTCACATGAAAGGATTAAATACCAGTTATCATATTCATTGTATGACATGAGAGAGGTATCTACAAAGTTGTGTAAACAAATCGTAAATGAGATGAAACAAAATATCGTAAGTATTGTTATTTATATTTGTGTTTTGCATTCTTGTAATTGTCTGACTATTTTTTTAACTTTGTTTTTATTGACATATGATATTTTGTTTGACAGAATTTTGTTGAAAGTTGTTCAATTAGGTTGGGAGGCATTCATTTCATAGAGCATGATATTATGAAAGTTATCAGCAATTTCTACTCAGTGTCAGAAGAAGATATGGAAAACAAGCAAAATTTAGTAATTCATAATGCTACAAAACTACATCCAAGGAATAAAAAAAAAGGGCCTCTAGTGTATAAATCTAGCAAGGGTAGACAAGTTACTTTTGAAGACGAAGAATTTGAAACTGGCAGTGAAGAATATGTTGTCATTACTGAAGATGACATTGGAACTGAGAAGAGCTATAAAAGACCAAAATTAACAATGCCCAAGACTAAATTTGTTATAGTTAATGATGAGAATGTTATGAAGAAGAAAAGTAAAGTTGAACATTTTGAAGTAGTCATTACCAACAATCAAGAACCTAGTGAGACTTCAAAAGAAAGCAGAGAAATCATTACACCAGGAGCTAATTTAGAGGATGGCATTATCAAAACAAAACGAAATGTCATTCGACAGAACTTGACAAAGAGAAACTTAACTAAGGGTGGTTGTACATTTTAGCTTAATGTCAGACAAATATATAAGGCAAGTGAAGGACAATGTCAATATCAAATCAGAAAGCCACATCATTTGCATGTTCACAACTTGAATACATTGATGAGGTACAATCCATATGCTCATGTGGTTAATTATGTGCTTCTTGTTGATCCAGTTCAAGTTCCCAACAAATAAGCATTTGATAAGTCAAAATGTTTTGAATACAATTATTATGTGCTTAGGGGGAACCATTTTGTAGAAGCTCAAAGACAATTGATGGAGGAATATCCCAATAACCCATGTTTTGAAACAATGAAATGTATGATTTGTGCTGGTTTATCATATATAGAAGCAAAGTTAGTGGCATGGGATCATAATTCAGATAATGAATATAGGATGTCTATAACTTTCATCCAAAGGGTTAGATTTATTCATAGTGAATTTGAAGAAAAATGTGGTGGGAATAGGATAAATGTTACTGTAGATTTCCGAAAGGAATGTTGTATGGAAATAGGCCATCCAATTGAAGAGAAAATCAATTCAAAAGGTGGCAAAGGTGGAAAATTTAGTGATTTATTCAAAGGTGTTGATAACATTTTCCAGTTGGCATTTAGAACTAGAGAGATATGGGAGTTGATTAATGAGATTTTTAACATGTGGGAGAACATTGTCATTAAAAACTAGAAGGTCAAAATATCTAAGCCATTGATATGTAACAACAGTAAATCAGGTCCTGAAATGAAGCAGCTTCCAGAAGATATGATTATCACACTTTGGAGAGCATTGCAAAGAGTGAAGGATTAAAAAATTGTCAAAGCAATATTATCTCATCTGAGGTTAGGGGAATTATCATTAGATGAAATGTCTGAGGAATTTCAAAAGTAAGTTTGTTGAATTATTTTTATTTATTTCTAGATTATAATTTTCTTTTAAATATAACATATTGTTCTTGGTAGTATTTGTTATACATATCATTATATTAATTTTTTTAACTTTATCAATGCAGTCACAAAGTTTACATGAAAATTCAAGAACAAATGGTTAAATTGTTGAATGAAAATAGTTGGGATGATGTTTTACGCAACTATCCAGATTCAAGTTCTACATCAACATTAATTTTTTTTTATCTTGCATTTAAAATGGTATGTTGATTTATACATTCATTTTTATTCATCTATGTACTATTTTTAAATTATAACTTACACATATATTTGTTTATTTTATAAAAGATGAAGAAGAATGATAATGGAGCACTAGATAGTTTCAGAGCTTTTATTGAAAAATTAAAGATCGAAAGACTGAAGAAGCAACGTATTAAGAATGTTGAACTTGATCCAACTCTTACTCATTTCATTTGGAATGGGCTAGACACTATTCAATATCAAGTAATACAAGGCGACTGTGAAGACATTGTTAAACTCATACCTAAAAGGGATTAGGCTCTAGTTATTGTAGATATTCCCCATGGTCTCAATATTCCAAACATTGACTATGATAGTGACCCTTATACTTATCAAGCTCTTAGTAAAGTGGTTGCGGGATTTCTAGAAGTCACGTCATCACCATTATGGAGATTTGTGACATTTCATTCAAACACACAATTGGCAATGTTATTGGCAAGCTTCAAGGGGAAAACAATTTCAAGGATGCAGCTTACATGGTAAGACATTTAAACTGTATATTTGAATAATGTTAAAAAATTCATTTATGTACAAGTTAATTGAAATTTTACTATTTCATGTTATAAGAAAAAGTCAAATCTTCTTAACCATGAAGATTAACTATTTATAAATGATTGTGAGTTCATCCATATTGATAGTTGGGCAAAAGATGATAGCTATATGTCTATGATTTTTAATCGGATAGATGGAAAGAGTCATAGCCAAATACTGACTTATGATGTTGTTGTGAGAAAACTAACATATGAAGACAATGAAGTAAAAGGACAGATAGTTAGCATTTATTAAAAACCATAGTTATTGATTAACTATCTTATAGTCATATGTTCAAATGAAGAAGATTGGGTTCTAGATTTATTTTCTGGCTCAAGTAAATTTTATTATATGGAATTGAATTTCAATATGTTATTTCTTAATTAATATGTGATTGTACTAATTTACTTCATTATTTCTTTCGTGCTTGATAATTAGGTACAGCACCAGCATGTTGCTTTCAAAAAGGAAGAAACTGCATTGCAATTGAAAAAGATCCAATTCAATGCAATTTCATTCAGCAAAGAATTAATGCTCTTCAATTTCTTCCAGATGCAATGCAATAAATTGGGTTGAGGAAAGGGGACTTTAGTGAATCACGTGTGTCCAAAAAGGCAAAGGAACCCCAACCACCAGTACATGGAATGATTGGAAAGGCATACATTTGGAGATTCATAGACATCAAATATCCATTAGAAAAGGAAAATGAGCAAAATGAAGCAGAAAATATTGTAGAAGAAGACAATGTTAAAACTCTAGAGGATGAAGAGTTTGGATTACGTGACATTGTTGATTAAATTTAAGTTATGCTTGGAAATCAAGCTCATTTTTTGTAACTATTAATTAGTTATACTTGTAATGTTTTGAATTTGACATTTTATGAGAAGAATATACACTCAATTAAGGTTGTTATGCGTTCATTATTTGTATTATGTGATTTTCGCATTAATTTTTATGTTAATCATTATTTTTTGAAAAAAAAAATTATTATTATTATTTTTTTGGAAAAAACAAAACAAACAATGAAACTATTATTTAACCATTTTTAGTTAAAAATTTCCTATAAAAAATGTGATTTTGACATGTCATTTCTAGTAAAAAAAATACAAAAAATTATCAAAACGTGTAGTTTTTTAGTTATATTTATGTCAAAAATGGTTATTTTTATGTCAATTGTTAAAATTTATTGTTTTTTAGAGACAATTATTTCATGTTAATTGAAAAATTAATTGACGATGTATAAATATGTAGAATATCGAAAATTCAAAATATCGATCGTCTTCTTTAAATATGCAAAACAATAAAAACCTCACTACAAAAAAAGAAAAATTAAAATAAAAACAAGAAAATATGAAGAAGAAGACCACTTCAAAAATTATTATATTTAAAAAATAATTATTTACATTTCATACATTAGAAAATTTAAAGTAAAAAAAATGTCTTTTAAAAAAAGGGTCTGGTGTAGAATTACCACTTTTTAAAATCAGCATGAAAATCACTACCATTCTAAAACGCAATGTACATAAAAAAAAATTGTAGTGCCACTATGCTCTAAAAAAATATGTGTGTTCTATATCACCCCTTTTCAAAATCGAGTCACTTTTTGCTATCTCTATGAAATGGGTAACAATATCAGTTCCCGTTTCAAAGTTTACATTGTTGTGCTTTGAATGGAAAGGCATGTTGTACATGAGGATCCTCTACCATAAGAGGAGAACAAGGAATCTATTCCAACAGTGTTGACTAGTGTGCCAGGTAAATAGTTACATTGTAAACCTTTCTTTAGTATTAATGAAATACTTCAATGATATTTCCATTGAGTGAGTTCTTTGAATTGTTGGATAGCCTCACCATTTCTTCATTTAGAAATAGGATTACAATTGAAAATATTTTTTTTCTATGTAAAAATAATCTATTAATAAAAATATAATGTACAGTGAGGCACCAGCCTCTATAGATCTAGGTCAGCCATATGACCATTTTAAACATCAAGTCTTAAAATCGAGACTGCCCCATATGGGGAAACCAGACCGAGAATGAGATAAAGATAGGTTCATTCTACCCAAGAAGGGGCTATAGTTCTAGAACTCAAAATTTTCTACCAAAATTGACCACTGTGAAAAGATTGTAAAATTCAAAAGAGACTACCAATATTGACCACTGTAAAATTCAAAAAATATCGGCCAAAATTAACCACTGTAAAACGAAAAAGACAGAACTCACAACCCGAGCTGGACACGTGACCCATGGCATGTAGCTGCAAGGTGTCTTAGGATGGTGGCTTCTCTTCCACGATTGGACACCAGCCATATTCTCCTAAATCAGTTTCCACTAACTGCCTGCCACCTGCAGTTTCTTGTGGCTCACGGTCTCCCACCTATATGCCTTTGCCTTTGCTTATGGCGTTGTCTTCCGGAGTGTTCTATCTGCTGCTGGATGGACGGTCCATGTCTTTCGGCGGGTGGCTAGAGATCGGCTCCCCCAAAATGTTGATGAGTGACAGAGGGACCTAGTTCATCTCAGGACTGTGTTCTAGATCTATGCACAAGCCATTTACCTCCCTGAAGTCCACCAAGATGGTAGCAATGATTACCAGTCTGTCCATGGAACAGAGTATCTGGATATCTTCCAAGGAAGCAAGAAGAGGAAGGGTTGCGGGGGGGGGAGGCTGAAGGGGAAGTCAAGACAGATGGAGCCAAAGATGGGGGGCAGATGGCACTACCATGACTACCACCTCACCTACATCGCATGTGATGGCGTCGACACATGTTTCTCTAGGTTGGAAGCTACAGTGAGCGACAAGCCACAGGGGCAGGGAGTGGGGTGAGAATAGTGGAGGGGAAATTGAGAAGAACAGATAGAGTCAAGCCCGGGCCAGAGACAGGGGTCGAAACCTCAATTTGTAGGGTGTAATGAATGGACTGAGAGAAGTGATGACCATTGCCTAGGTCGACGCAACATAGGAGTCTGCAATGTCTGCTCGTAGCGGTGTGAAGGCTTGGATCTGCTGTAGCAGGGTGGCAAGAACAACTCAGAGGCCGAATGGAGAATTATAGGGGGCTTGGCTCCATATTTCTGTACTTTCAGGGGATATCTCGATCCTTACAACAGGTTGATGGTGCCAACTGAGGAGCAGTGATCTGCCATAAATTCCCACAAGGGAAAGTGCAGGTTACCATGTGGTTCAACCACCTGCTTGTTCGGCAGAAAATCTGCATTAATTGCTCATCTACCACCTACATCTGGGGGTGTTGCATCGATTTTCACCAGTGTGGTGTATTCCTATTGGTGTTTGGCATCTTTTATAATTTCAAGTGAACCAGTGTATGGATTTCGATCACTTGCCACCCCTAAATTGGCTAAGAGGTCAGCCACTTTGTTGTTGTTTCCCTTGATGTGTTTGAAATTGATAGCTCTATTAGTTACAAGCCAATGCTCAACATGTTGCAAACAAGCTGAAATTCTCCAGCTATAGGATAGCTTGTTTACTAGAGTTCCCTGAATAATTTGATGGGTCGTGTTGATGAGGATTTGAGAATATCCTTTGATTACTAAGGGAGAGTAGCCATGTGGCTGAGTGAGATTGAGACCTTTCCACAATCCCTCCAATTCAGCTGAGTTGTTCGTTTCCCATCCTAAAGTGCCTAGTAAAGGATTGCCATAGTGATCCTTGAAGATTCCTCCATGTCCAACCTTACCTGGATTGCCTTTAGAAGCACCATCAAAGTTTAGTTGGGTAAATCCTGGAGGCGGAGGGCACCATTTGCTCGAAGAGTAATGGGAAAGGACAGATCTATTGGGTGGCTCTTGAGTCCAGATGAGCCTGAGGTTCCAGTTCATCCATATAGTCCGTTCTTGTGGATCAGTGGGAAAGTCATCATTGCTCCAAATTTGGAGTGCTAGAGTTTCCTGAAGGTTGTTGCACATATTACTCCATATGATCTCTATGGAAGTGGATTGATTCCTGAAGGTGCGCTAATTCCTTTTCTTCCAGATTGTCTAGATGAGGAGACCTAGAATGATTCTCCATAAGGAGTTGAGTAGGGAATTTTTGTATTGGTTTTTAGCCCAGTGATGAATGGTTTTGGTGATGTCTTCTTTAACTCTACCATCTTTCTGACATATGAAAATTGTTTTTTCCCAAAGTTTGTTTGCCAAATAACAGGAATCCATGAGATGTTGTATAGTTTCCTCTTGTAACTTGCAGTTGGGGCATCTTGAGGGGCCATGAATTTTTCTTTTTCGTTAAGTTGTCCCAAGTAAGAATTCTTTTATGAAAGAGAAGCCATAAAAATGTGGAGATCTCGGGCCAGATTTTAGGAGACCACACTTTGTCCCAGAGAGGGTCCTTGTTAGTCTGAGTATTAATCATAAGGTTGTATGCCTCTTGTGTGGTGAAGGTTCCACGTGATTTGTATCCCCAATGTAGAATGTCATATTCTTCAGAGAATCTGATTCGCCTATTGGTTAGCTATGTGTCCAACTCCTTATACATTATCTTTGTATCATGCCTGATGATGTGCTCTGCTTTGTGCCATTGTTTATATCCCTAATCGAGGGTGGGAATCTAGTACTAGTTGATTTTTTCCCAATGGTGAGCTTCCTCGTCCTCTGTTTGTGGAAGTGAGATTAAGTTGTTGAGTCTGGTTCTTTGCTGCCATGAATCCATCCAGAAGCGAGCACTATTACCGTCTCTTATTTCCCAAAAGTTGTGCTGATGGATCATATTTCTATGCAGTCTAACTAAATTCCAGATTAGGAAGCCCTTACCTGTATCTGTGAGCCTGATTAAGTCTTCATTCGATCTATGGTTGGCATACTTGGCTCTCCATAGGAGTGCCTCGGGTGTGTGTGGAGTTGAAAGCCACTTCCACCAGATTCTTTCTCCCATGACTACGTTACCGTGTTGAGGGTCCCAAAGACCTATTCCCCCCAGGTTTTTTGGGAGGAAAACAATCGCCCATTTGACCAATGCCCATTTGCAATTATGTCCCGTTGATCCCCATAGAAAGTTCCTTTGAAGATCTTTGATTTTTTTGAGAACACATTTAGGTGCTGCTAAAATACAGAAGAGATAAAGAGGCATAGATTATAGTACAACTTTGATGAGGATTAGTCGGCTTGCCATGTTTAGGGCTCTAAAGGTCCAGGAGGTGAGGCGGGCTTCAAGCTTGTCGAGGAGCAGTTGCCAAGGGGAGTGCTTGAGGGCAGAATCAATTAAAGGGGCACCAAGGTACTTGGAGGGTAGAGAGGCAACTGAGAATCCCAGAATGTGGGCTATGGAGGTTTGAGTTATGGCGGGAGTATGAAAAAAGAAGATCTGGGATTTAACGGCGTTGATACTGGCTCTAGAGGCTACTGAGAAATTGTCAAGGAGGGATTTGAATTTTCAGGCTTCTTGGACAGAGGGATGCCCAAATAACATGTTATCGTCCACGAATCATTGGTGGGTAATGGCAGGGGAATTATGAAGGGAGATACCTCTAAGCTAATGCTCCTGGAGGGCATGTTTGATGGCCCTGCCCAACCCTTCAACCATAAGAATGAAGAGGAATGGAGAGAGGGGATCCCCTTGGCGGATGCCTCTTGAGGGTTGAAAGGGGGTGGAAGGAATTCCGTTAACCAGAATGGAGAAGAAAGCTGAGGAGATTAAGCTCATGATCCATCGAACCCAAACATGTGAGAAACCAAAGGCTATTAACATCGATTGAATGTACACCCAACTCAACTTATCAAAAGCTTTTGAGAGGTTGATTATTAGAAGCATACCTGCTTTCTTGTCATTCTTGAGAGAGTGGATGATCTCATGGGTGAGGATGATGCCATCTATGATTTTCCTTCCTTTGACATAGCCCGATTGTTCTGGCGAGATGAGTAGGGGAAGCAGCGGCCTCAAACGGGAAGCTATAACTTTAGATATAATTTTGTAGATGACATTGCAAAGGGCTATAGGCCTGAATTTGTCCATATTATTAGAGTGTTCCTCCTTGGGGATGAGAGTGATAAATGTTTCATTTAGAGAGGGTAGCACCTAATGAAGAGTTATAGACTCTTCGACTACCTGCCAGACCTCCTCTTTGATAATATCCTAGAATCTGTGAAAGAATGTGGAAGTAAAGTTGTCTGGACCAAGAGCTTTTCCTTCTTGAAGTTGTTTCATATCTGATTCCACCTCCTATAAGGTTATCAGACGGAGTAGCAACTGATTATGTTCATCTATTATCACCTTTGGGAAATGAGGGAGAATCTTGTCAATTGTTTGCTATCTGTTGATGTCAAGTTCTTGACGGACTGATTTGAAGTACTTGAGGAGTTTTTTTTCAATATCCCCATGATCTTCCAATTGGTCTCCTTGCTTGTTGTGAATTTGGGTGATGTTGTTATGCATTCGCCTTTGGATTGCAGTATGATGGAAGAATTTCGTATTCCCCTCGCCTTCCTTTAACCATATTATTCAAGATTTCTGTTTCTAGAGGATTTCCTCTTGTTTTTCCCTTTCTGTGATTTGAGTTTGTATATTCTTTCCTTGTTCGTTGAGGGCTTCAGTCCTACCTTCTTTTATCATGGTTTGTTGGAGTTTCTCCATTTCCTGAGAAAGGGCTTTATGAGCTTCAAAAATGTTTCCAAAGGTAGCATGGTTCCATTGTTTGATTTGCGCTTTTAGGAACCTAAGATTTTACTGGAATTGAAACATTTTGGAGCCTGCAGGGGGGAGAAAACTTTTCCATGCATGTTGAACTAGATCTTTGAAATTTGGATGGGTCAACCAGAAAGATTCAAAGCGAAAGGGTCTTCTAGTGGAGTTTCCCGGCCTTTGCCACTGAAGTGAAATGGACCAATGGTCCGAACCTACAAGTGGTAGAATAGAGGTTAAGAGGTCTCCTCCCAGGTGGATAGCATTATCTGAGATAAAAAAGCTATCAAGCCTTGAAGCAATCTGATGAGGACTAGATCTTTTGTTGTTCCAGGTGTAGATTCTGTTGTTGAAGGGCAGATCGATTAACCAATTTCTTTGTATGAACTCCTTGAAATATTCACTTTCATTGTCCAATCTGATTCGGCCTCCTAATTTTTCCTCTAATTTAGTGATCATATTGAAGTCGCCCCCCGTAATCTAGAGTGGATGGGTTCGATTGGCATTGAGCAGCGTGAGTGTGTCCAGAGTTGTGGTTTTGGCTGTAGCAACTTGAGGGAAATAAACATTGGTAAGGTGACCATGCACATTGGTCCCTATGATATGGAAGTTAGCTTGAACGAAGTGATGGTTTGCATGGAATTCTGTGAGTGCAATGGCCTGTGCATTCCATGCTATTGCTAATCCTCCCGAGGCTCCTATAGCATCCACCACCATTGTGTGACTACCAAGCCATGCTTTTGAAAGAATGGTACTGAGAAGAGTACTATTACATTTCATTTCTTGCATAAAGAAGATATGAGGTTTCTCCTTCTTAATCAAGTTTTTTATCATTCTGTATTTCCCAGGGCCATTTAACCCTCTTAAATTCCATAATGTGAGTTTCATAGTTCAGGGTTGGGGAGTGGCCTATAGTATTTTGTGAATTTAGAATATCTTCTAGATTCTACCAACATTTCCCCGATGAGGATGGTTCATTATAGATCTGTCTTTCTCCCTCGTTTCTTAGTATCCTTGAACAAGTTCTTTCCATCCCATTGACTTCCTGGTTGAATTCCTAGAGATCATTGTTGATGTGCTCTAGATAGGATGACCTCTAGACTTTCTAGCTATCTTGTCGGGATCTTATCAAATTGTTTTTGCTTACATGCCTGCTCAAGGCTAAAAATGTCTAAGTCTCCTAGGTCAATGCTTTCAGGCTCTTCATCCATCTGCTTGAGTTCACTGTTCTCGACCATGATGTTCACTGCTTGCTTGGGATCAATCAGAAGGGTATCGATGTCCATGCCAATAGGTTTCCATGCCAAATATTTAATGGAAGCAGTAGAGGGGAGAACTTAGGTTTTCTCGGGGACATGGTCAGGAGATGTAGTCAAATGGGGGTTAGTAGAGGGCTGATTGGGAATTGCATCAGAGTGCATGGGGACCTTAGAGACCACTGAGTCAGGCTGAGCTATAATATCAAACCTATTGTTGGTGGAGGGAGTAGAATTGTTGGCAGGGGGATTTTTGGGTTGAGAAGCAGGCTTTTTATGATTCCTTTTCCAAATGTTCACTTTGGTAAATCCATCTTGATCAGTTTTCCCTAAGGCGGTATTGGAGGAGAGCTTTGCATTAAGCGGGCAGTCCCGGAATAGGTGTCCATGAGCAAGACATTTTCTGCATCTAAATGGAACATGCTCATAATCTAATGTCTGAAGCCATTCAAAATCATTCATGAAATAAACTTATCGAATCCATAAGAGCTTTGTTCAGATGCATGTAAACATAGATGCGGGCATAGAAGTTGTATCTTCTATGTTTTGTTTCTTCTGCAACTTTTATAAACTCTCCCAGACCATTTCCAATGTCTTTTAAGGACTCCTCATCTCAATATTCTAGTGGCAGGGAATATAGTCAGATCCAAATTAGTGCTAAGCTCGGATCTTCTTTATCCGGATTGAATCGTTCGATACAGTCACGTAGATAAAGCCCCACAGCATTGAATAAATAAGGGCGATTGTCTAAAACCCTGTTTCTATCTTCTATGCAGTTGAATATCGCTGTAAAGAACCCCTTTGGTCCAAGCTTTAGATTGATGTGTCCTTTTGGTTTCCATTTGGTTGCTATCCAACCCTATAAGGCTCTCTCTGTTGGCCAAAACCCAATAAATTTCCCAATAAGGGCATGATCTTTCATGTATTGGATTTGGGTGTTGATTCTTTGACTGGGCAATTCAATCTTTGGTCATTCTGTAGCTACAGGTTTGCAGGTCACAAAGGTTACTTTGGGCATCTCATCATCGCTTACTATTTTTTTCTACCTGTCCAGGGGTATAACCTCTATAACCTATGGTTCATTATGCGAATCATGTTTATGTTGATCTGTTTGCATCTGCGGATCAGAGGCATTGTCATATTTGTTCTTGGTTAGAAGCACAGGGTTAACCAAAAGGGGAGGCCCCGAGTCCTCCCCCATCATGGTTTCCATTGAGGTTGAGCTATTAGCTGGCGTGTGTGGCTATCAGGAGTTGCAGGGTCGGTGGATCAGGGGTGTTGTGCTCTGAGCAGAACTCCATTGTAGAGATTGGGTAAAACCCTAGATCGCCATTTTCTTCGCTCCCATCTCAGCAAGCCATTCCAAGTACAAACTAATCTAAATCCCACTATTGTTATTACAATTGAAAATATTTAATTGCAAATGGTATATTAATTATAACCTTTCATGTTTCAACTCCAAAGAATGTCGAGGATGATGCTAGACAAGAAATTGCTCTGCCTGCCTCCACTACTTAAGTAGGTAAAGAACACTCTAATACTCTTTTTATTAATGAAATACTTATACTAATAATAACAAAAAATATCAATTTTACATATCTGTCTTGTAGTTGATCATTCAACCCTCTTGTAACAACCTCAATGTCGTGAGTTCATGACTAGGTTGTCAAGAAGACTTCCAGAGGCCATAACAACTAAAGGAGAAGAAGAAAATTATGTCCTCATTTCTCAATACATGTCAAGAAAAAATAAAATGAAAAATAAATGTTTGAACTATTTATATAATTAGAAACATCATGTACCATATATGAAACATTTCTTTTATGATATAATTTATTGAGATCAAGTATTTTGTGTATATTATTAATGAATTAATGTTATATCTTAATGAATGATTTCTGTATGTTTCTTTATGTGCAAAATCACGCATGTTTATTTATTATTTTTTTTTATTTTGCTATTGTTTATGCATGAAAATTAATGTGTTTCTTTCAACTATTTTCTAGTAGATAGACTTTTTGGACAAGGAAAACTCCTACATAGTTTATATATGAAAGATTCAGACAATATGATAGTTGTGGAAATATCCACTCGCAAATAGTTTGGGTACTATGGAATTGAGAGTGATGTGAGGTGGAAGAGGGTCCATAAGAGCTTCCATCTTCATGTGGTTGGACCTGTTTAGTGGAAAATAGATTATGATTAAAATAATCTTGGAGCAAACTTGCCTCAATCCAATAGAGCTTCATCAATTCAAGGGAGGATTGCTCCAAGATTAGAATACCCTAATAAATTATTTTTTAAACCGGGAGGAGATCATTTAGGTATTCATGCACTAAAGCCTTTTAATTATTAGTAGTCATAAAAATGTTGTTAATTTATTTTATTATTTTGTTGATTCTTTAAGTGTCGGTTGAACCAATAGAACAACTGCTAGAGGAGATTTTGATAAACCCCTCTTATCTATTCCCCTAAACCCTATACCTTTGAAATGGTAGAACGGGCACAGGGAATCTCCATATCATATTTGTTGTCCTCTTCCTGAAAAATACAACATTTAGCCATTGTAGCATCTCCATAATCACGAATGGATTATGGAGGTGCTATAATGGCTGAATTTCGTATTGAGGAAGTGGACAACAAAGGAGATGTGGATATTCCTTGTGCTTGTTCTACCATTTTGAAGGTATTGGGTTTAGGGGAGGTTCCATAAGATTTTCTACCTTCACGTGGTTAGCCATATTCAGTGCATAATAAATTAGGATTTGAATTATCTTGGAGCAAATCTCCCTTGATCCAATAGATCAACAACAAAGTCAATGTTGACTTTGTTGCTACTTCGTCAAATTGAGGGAGATTTGGCCGAAGAGCAGATCACTCCCAATAAATAATTCTTGAAACAAAGAGGATCTCATTTAGGAATTCATGCAATCAAGTCCTTTTAATTATTATTTAGTCACAAAAATGTTTGTTAATTTATTTTAATATTTTTCTTATTATTTAAGTGTTGGTTGTATCTTTTGTAAAACTCTTCTACACAACCTTTATAGACCAAAGCATCATCTTTAGGTGAGGGCCAAGGAGGATTTGGAATAAGAAGTTAGGATACCTTCAATTAGGACTCAAAGTAAAAAAAGCGTGGTTGATGTAATGTGTTTCTTGTTATGGATATATATCTATATGATTTGCCCCTTTATTATCTTGTGTACTCATTATTTTATCAAAAAAGAATGGTAGATCTAATATTCCTTGACTATATTAGGTTATATCTAATAATAGTCAATATTCATACTACTTGAAAGGGTTTTATATTGGTGTTATTATTCTCTTGTGTGTAGGAATAAAGTCCTAGGAGCTAGAGCTAGATATTTGGGGCTATATCAACCTAGATTATGCAAGGAAGACTATCAAATAAAGGATATGGGTAATATTGTTCATTCCATTAGTATGTATTAAAATTGATTACATTGGATCTAGTGGAAAATTTCACTGTAGTCTATACTACATTTTGTCTTGGATCAACATAATATCTAAGGGAGTGCTTCCTTGTCTACAATAACTAAGGCAGTGGGTCCTCCAGCCCTGCAATTTTTTGATATGGAAAATACATCAATACTTTTAAGTCTTGGGAAGGATAAACGATGGGATGCAAAATTTTGTTTCAGAACATTAATAAAACATAAAAATAAAAAAATTAATAAGCATCAACTTCTTGAAGTTTTTGCAAGATGGTGATTTTTCTGAGACTGGAGATCCGACGATTTTCGAACATGGCTGAGGGTTTTGAAGCAGGGGCTAGGGTTTCTTAAAGTTTTTTTTGCAGGGTTGTGTTAGGGATGGAGGCTTCACGAGGACTTATTGTTTTCTTTCTCGTGCTCTCATGGTGATTTTAATAAGGGTGTCATGTTGAGGTTTGGGTGTACTTGGCAAGACTTCTGTTGTTTTTCTTAACTTTCCTGGGTTAGGTTGGTTGTGGTTTGTACGAACCACATATTTCTTGGGGTCTCTGAGTTTATCCGTGACAGTTTTAGCTTGTTAACTGGCAGAGGTCTCAAGGTTTCATAAGATTCAACTAGGGTCAGCAATAGTGGGGGTTTTGACCCATTTTTTCGGAACTACCCCCATGATCATAATGATGTTTTCTGTTTTAGTTTGGTTTTATGTATGGAAGTGAACTTAATAGATTATTCTTCATACAGCTTGATCCCTTCGAACATATGGGTGGAAGAAAAACCCATGTCACGTTTTGGGAACAAACCAGAAACAACTCCTTTACTGGAAGCGTAGGTTTCCGGTATCTCATCAATGATGGATGACATGGAGGTGACCTTGCAGGGTTTGGGCTTTTCTCAACTAGCAGCAGTGGTGAAGGAGGGGTTGTTAAACTTGGGTGAAGGTTCTAACACACCATTCCTTAATATACCATCACCATTGGACCTATAGACTTGGGAAAACCATCAGCATAGCATAGAGGAAATTTTTGGTAGTACGGGGGTTTCTGTTGTGGGGACAAGTGGAACAATTCCGGTCTTAAAGGAATCCTCGAACAATATCTTCAAAGATTTTGAGACTAACACAAAAGGTTTCCCAACATCGGTTTCCACCTACAATACTCACCCCTCGGTGTTTTATGATGGCATCTCAAGGAAGGATACAGAGCCAAAGGTCATAAGGTCTTCTGACTTGGATGAGAACACATAGGTGGAAGGTTCTCAACAAAGTGCATACCCACACTCTGTCCGTAGGGTGGGAAAGAGGTCAAAGAAATCAAAGACAAGGGAACGTGGTAGACTGCTACTTTTTGGGGCAGGCATAGGCATGGAGCAAGCAACACTAATAGAAAGCATGGTGCTAGTGGGTACAGTCCATGGCAGGAACCACACCCTGGGGTGTTTAAAAAAATAGATAGTAGAGGTATGGGGAAATGTAATGGAGCAAATTCCAGTAGTAATAACCATGTCTCAGGGCTAGTTTGCACTTATTTTTCCCTTGCTAGAGTTGGTGGATTGGGTGTTGATGCGATATTGGCACATTGAGATGACTCCTATACTACTTAAACGTTGGACGCCTCTTTTTGATATAGAAAAGGAAAATTTGGGGGCTGAGTTGATTTGGGTACGTCTCCTTGGACTCCCGCTTCAGTTTTGGGTGAAGGATATTTTCAGGTTTAATGGGGATGATTTGGGAGTATACCTTGATCATGATAGATCATACCAAGACTCTGGTTGCCTGACAATAGCCAAAACATTTCGATACCCGAGAAGGTTTAGTTGAGAGATACCACTTTCAAATGGGTGAGGTCATCATATGGTAGATATTGGGCTATGAGGTTCCATGTTCAGGTGTAAGCGTTGTCATGAGGTTGGCCATCTGCTCAAAGATTTCCCTCTAATAATTGGTAGGTAGCCGAGTCCCCCAAGATCCTTTGCTTCAGCGGGTACCTAGACGGTGGAGTTGGAGGTTTCCTCACAGGTGACCCTTCTTAATGCTCCAGTGTAAAACCAAGGTGTTGCTGGGGGGTCGCTCTCTAGGATGGACTCCGGGACCACTGTGGCTCCGGTCACCAAATCACGCTCCAGAGACTCTATTATGTTCTTGAGTACATTTCCTCCCTCTCCTCTGTTTTCAAATGATTGTTAGTTTTTTGTTGCATCTTCTTCTGTGTGTTTTTTGGGTTTGGGTTCTGGGGTCAGAAAATTGTGTCCCATAATCTGTCTTGTCGCATCTACTCCTACTACATCCCTTTTTACCCACCAAGCCATTGATCAGGATGTCTTTTCTCTAGTTTATAGGGATAGTCCTACCACCTGTGCTACTCACTGGTACAACCTGCATTCTCTACCCCCTTCCTTGCCCCTTCCTTTGGTTTGGATGTGGACCCTTCCCCATCCTTCCACACGAAGCCCACCATTGGTAGACAATATCACGTATCAAAATCCATAAGGAGGGCTAGCATTGAAGTGGCTTCGGGCATCCAGACTCCCATAGATTAGGTCCTTAGAGAAAAGGGGAACCCTGCAAAGGTTACCTCAAGAAGTGTCTCTCTTTCAATTACAAGGGTCTAGCTAGCCCAAATAAAAAATTGGTGATTCAAATATTGTGCAATTCTAAGAGATCGGATGTAATTTTTCTACAAGAAACTCTGGGAGATGGGAACTATATCAATAAGGTTCTCAAGAATTTTCTCCCAGATTGGGATTTCTTCTTTCTGGATGTGAGAGGGAGATCGGGTGGTTATGAACTCAGGTATAATAATAGATCGATAATATTGGAAAATGCTTGGTGGGGAGAGGGTTTCCTGGGGGCGGATATCACCTCGACTGACATCAACATCCCCTTAAGGATCATTAACATCTATGGGCCTTGCCATAATAGAGAGATCTTTTGGGAAAAACTTTTGGAAGCTAATTTCATGCAATCTAAGAATTTGATTATTGGAGGAGATATAAACTTTTCACTTGGGCTAGCAGAATCTTGGGGAGAAAGGGCCCAAATGGACAACTTAACTGGTTTCTTTAAAGGGTTGTTAGACAATTATAGCCTTATAAACATTGACATGGCAAGACTCATTCTAACTTGGAGGAATCGCAGGACCAGGGTGAATGCTTTGGCTAGAAGGTTGGATCATTTCCTCATTAGAGCTCCCCTGCTAGCCTGGATGGACTGCATTCGACAATGGGTGGGATCAGGGGGTTACTCTGAATATTCCTCGATCTTCTTGGAGATTGGGGAAACCAACCATAAACCCCATTTTCCTTTCAAGTTCAATGCAACATGGCTCGCTGAAGTCGAATTCCATGAAATTGTTAAAGAAAATTGGAATCACTTTAGCCGGGATTTTCATCCCTCGCCAGCCATTGTTATTGCTAATAACCTTGCCCGTTTAAAGTTGAAAACCATCATCTGGGCTAGGATCAAACATAAAAAAGATAAAGAGGAGTTAAAAAGGATTGAAGGGGTACTGAAATAGTTGGAAGAAACCAAGTTTTCCAGTTATGCATCCTCTTTATGTGACAGAAAGACAAGACATGGCACTTGAAAATTAGAGTGGCTTGGCTAGAGGAGGGCATGAGAACACAAAATTATTTTAGCATTATGCTAAGGGAAGGAAATCTATTAATACCATATGGGAGCTAAGAGACCATTCAGGCATAGAGGCTAGCTCTTTCAATCAACTTGTTGACATGGGAATACTACACTTCTCAAACATTTACAAGGCTCCAAGGGGGACCTCCATCACTGAGATTATCTGCATCGCTGAAGTTCTCCCTATATTACTTGAGGAGGAAGAAGTGGAGGTACTAAACATGCTGGTTTCGATGGGAGAAATGGAAGCTTCTCTGAAATGTTTCAGTAGGGACAAGGTCTTGGGGCCAAATGGATGGCCCATGGAATTCTACATCTTTTTCTTTGAGCTCATTGGGCCATATCTTCTTTTGGCCATTGAGGAGTGTAGAACTACTGGCAGGATGTATGAAGGTTTCAACTCAACTTTCCTAGCCCTCATCCCAAAGGTTGAAAAAACTCTCTCCTTTGACGATTTCCATCCCATCTCCCTTCACAATTGTATTTACAAATTCATTTAAAAGATTATATCTTTGTGTGTAAAGCCTATCCTATCGAGAATGATTTCCAAGGAGTAGTTTTCCTTCCTCCCTCACCACCAGATCCATGAAGCCATTCGAATTGCTCAAGAAGGCCTTCACTCGATCAAAACTCTCTCCAAAAAGGCTATTATTCTTAAGATCGACTTTTCCAAAGCATTTGACCGTGCGAGTTGGGCCTACCTTCAACTCATTCTCACCCATATCGGCTTCCCCCATCTTTTCATAAATTGGATCATGTGGTGTTTCACTTCCGTCTCGTTTAGTATTATCATAAATGGGGTTGCATCTAGTTTCTTCCATGTGGAACGTGGGCTAAGATAGGGATGCCCTCTATCCCTTTTTCTTTTTCTATTGATCATGGAAGGTTTAAGTAGATTGTTAAAGAATTCTCGCTCCACTAGAGCGTGGGCGGGAGGGTGGATGTCGATTTCTGACATGATTTCCCTCTCGCATCTATTGTTTGTAGATGATGTATTTATTTTTTAAAACGGTTCATATCGAGATTCCTCTTGTTTCAAGATAATTATATCATTGTTTTGTAAAGTGACAGGTATGGAGCCAAATATGACAAATCTACCATCATTTTCAATTCATGCCTACAAAATGAGATAAGGTATGCTACACAACAATATGCTTTCATCAGGAAAGAGCTGATTTTGCCTCAAATATCTTGGTTTTAGGCTGAAACCGAATGGTTAGCACATAGCCGACTTGTCATGGCTTATTACAAAAATTGAAAGCCATATAAACATTTGGCAGCAACAATGGATCTCTAGAGCAAGCAGGATCACTTTGATAAAAATGGTGTTGGAGGCCATTCCAGTATATTGAATGATCTTTGCCTGAATCCCAAAGGGCATTCTCAACAAGATTCAATAGATTTGTTGCCACTTCCTTTGGCGGGGTGAAAACAAGGGGCATACTTTTGCTTAGGTTCGCTGGGATAGGATTGCAAAACCAAAAAAGTGGAGGGGATGGGGTTTAAAGGATCCCTAGGATTTTTCTAAAGCTCTGGCAGCTAAGATGGGTTGGAAAATCATCAATTTTGAGAGTCTCTAGAAATAGGTGGTTTATAATAAGTACATCCATCCTTTATCTGTTATTGATTGGATCCAAAGACCCTATCAAAATTTAGTGGCTGCCTCGATCATTTGGAAGGCCATCACCCAATCCCTAAGCATTATCAAGGATGGATTATCCTAGTGGATAGGCAATGGTGAGCAGGTTAGAATTGGCATGGATGCCTGGGCTAGATATGGGAATGCTCATATCCTGCCACGAGAGATGTGTATATGCCTTTCTGCGGTTGGCTTCACCCAAATTTCACACATTTTGGAGGTTGGGCGCACCCAAACTAGCCTATGTAGCAATGGATGGAATTTGGGACCCCGGGTTTATCAAAAATATGGCATAGGGTATGGCATAGGTTCATTGGGGCTTTGAAGGAAGCCATCATCAGAATTTCAGACTGGGAGGATGAGCTCATCTGGGCCTCTTCTCCTCAAGGTTGGTACACCCCAAAAGATGGTTTTTCTACCCTCCTAGAGGCTCAGTTTATGGGAGTTGGATGCTGGTAGTGGCGTCATTTATGGAAACTTAAAACCCCACACAAGACTCAACTCTTCATGTGGTGCATCCTCTCAAATAAGGTCCCAACAGAAGAAAATATAAGAAAACTAATTTCCATGTTCCCTCAAGATGTTGTGTCTATAAAATCGATGCAGAGGATACAAACCATTTATTTACCCACTATCTGGCTTCTGCCAAATTTTGGTATTTCATTACATCAGCTCCCAATATAGACAAAAAAATGGGATGGCCAAAATATTGAGGAAGCCTAGCTTCATTGGTGGACTGCAGTTGCCTCCCAAAAAGTTAGGAATATTCCTCTAATCATTTGTTGGGGAATCTGGCTGAACAGGAACCACCTTATCTTTCATGAGGCCCCGATCCATTGGTCTGTCACATGTAACCATATTCTTGCCATTTTCAACCCAATTCCGGAGGATACTGTTCGCCAAAATAGCATGGTCATCTCTCCTGAAGTTATTGACAAAAGCATCCCCTGGGCTTACTTCGATGGCTCGGCTCAAGCGGTGGGTTTGTGGGGGGGGGGGTTGTGATGTTCTCCACGTAAATGAATCCCTTTTTGCACTGGAACAAAACTGCCACAGGATTTAGTTTTTTGGGGACTCACAACTTTTCATAAATTGGATCAATGTTGAATATCACTGTCACTTTCACACACTCAGGGATTTACTGGAGGATTCCCTCTCTTTAAAATCACAATTTGATTTTATTGTATGCTCTCAAATATAAATGGAAAGGAATGAAGTCAGTGATTTTCTATCCAAAGAGGTCACACAACTGAATAGGGGACATTGGTTCATTCAGGAATTCAGGGTGGGGAATTCTTCCAATTCTTTCATTGTCCTTTCATCGATTTGGATGGAAACCTCTCGAATGATCTTCATGATCATTTATTTTTTTTCTTTTTACAGTTACGATTATTTTTTGGACTCATTATGGACTATATGGTTTTCTATTGTTTTGGTAAATTTTTGTAACATTAGGCTGATATTTGTAAATAGTGAATCTGAACATTTTCTATTCTGACTTCAGGTGAATACATCTCATACATGTTGGAGATTCAACATGTAATTTTCTTAATTTATTAATGAAAATTACGCTTTTTTATTGGAAAAAAAAAAAACATATAAAAAAATATGTTATAGTTATTGTGCACGATTTTAATTCTTTCCATAGGTATCTCTAATATTTTGATCATTTTTCCATTAAAAACAAAGCATATAATAGAAAATAAAGGGCTTAAAATGGTTGCCACCATGAGCCATAGTCTGGAAAAATAAAAAGCCTCAATTTTCCTAATCTTCACTATAAAGAAGTCATTAAACCCACGTTATAAAACACCTAGATTGGACCTGAAATGCCATTTGGGGATCGAAATGGATTGGATATGGATTGGATATGCCAATAAAACATTTTGCGACTATATCTAGATTTCAAAATTTCCATAGCAGTTTTTAGAAATCTCTTGTTTCTTCCCAAAATGTAAAATTTTTTGGAAGTATAAAATTATTCTAACTTGTAAGCATGTGTTTTTGACCTAAAAAGGTTAAGAAAACATTAAAAAAAACCTAAAATAAATCTTGTAAATATCCCAAATGTTATTTAACTTGTATTAATGAACTTATCATCAACTTAAACTTTAACATTAAAGTTAAGGTTTCAATATGTTGGGTGATGGATTCATGTCCACTCACCCTCACACATGGAAAGTAGAATTTGGGTTGTTTCTTAGTATGTCTGCATACTTTAACAACATTTTCAACATTTTAGGATTCCCAAGGTTTCTGCATACAAAACTTCAGATTCCAAATCCTTGTCATCTTTGAAAGAATATGGGGCAATGGGGCATGTACTACGTTGAATGCTCTTGTATTATTTGTGATTGGATGCTTATGCTTGTATTCTGAGCCACAAATACAATACAAGATTTGTTTTCAACTATTCTCACAAGTGTCTCAGTCACACTTGACAAGAAACATTTTGTTGCACTTACAACACATGAAAGACTTGATTTGGTTCCTTGGTTTGTAATGTGTGTAGATTTTGGAAGTCCTTTAATGGTTGGGCACTAGTATGTTTTATGTTGTTACTACATCCTTGTGTACAATAGTAGCATGGAAACCTATGCTAATTTTGTTGATGCAATTTTGATATGATTTTATTAGACATTTTTTGACAAAGTACTCATAATTCTAGAATTGGAAATTTCTTTGTTATGAACTGCAATTTTTTTTTTTTTATATATATATACAAGTTTGTTCTATGTTTAGTGATTTCATATAACATTTGCTTCTATGTCCATTGTTCATGACTATTTCATGCCTTTATTTTTCATTTTACATGAGATTATTCATTACGATGACTTAAATGTAATTTACATGAAATGCATGACTGCAACAAAGGATTTAGAATGAGAAAGGAATGGCTAGATAAATACTTTCATCATTGGGAGGATCTAATTGCTTGAAATTTTTTGTTGCTCCTACATTGTATATTTTCATATACCAAACTAATAGTTTTTTGGGGATATTTGTGTTGTCATTTTTGTTTTGCGATATTAATCTGCATGCAAGACACATGATAAAATTAATGATGAGGAACATGGCTCAAAAGACGCATCTACTGAATGATGATGAAAATGGTTCAAAAGTCACATAAATTGAATGATGAGGAGCATCCCTCAAGTTTATAGTGGGGAATGCAACACACATGATAATTTGAATAATGAGGAACAAGGTTAAAATTGCACACATGTACACAAATCCCTTTCAAGTGAGTTTTAGTGTTTTCCTCGTAGAGGTTTTGAGCCACCTCATGACACATGATAGTTAGTCTATAAAAATTTAACCCTAACAGTCCCAACTAAAAGAAAAATATAATTTAGTTCAATGTAATTTTGTGTATGATATTCTGAAACCATTGAAACATTATCGACCCTTGCCAATGTGTCACAGTTACAAATCAATTGCGAGTCATATGCTACCTTAAATTTAGTTCAAATTAATTTCATGTGTGATATTTTGAACTTGATGAAAAGTTATATGGGTAGAGATATTTTTGAATATTAATTAAAAAATCCAACTTGGCAGTATTATGATGGGTGCTAATGTCAATAATGCGATGATATGGAACTTATAACCATCAAAAGAAAAGTTCCAATGATATAGATAATTCATTGCAAAAAATTAACTTTCGTCGGTCTACCGATGGTAATTGTTCTATCAAAGTTTGAACTCTTATGCTTTGTGATGTCCGTAGAGCAACTCCAACTTCCATCGATCTTCCAACAACTAGTTTCATTGAAGTAGATATATTTCAGTGGTAGACCAACCATCATTATGTTGGAAATACTTGGGGGGGTGAATCAGTATTTATTTTTTTGTTGTTCTTGTTGTTACCAAAAGCACACACACACACACATATATGAAACACAAAAATATATAGCTGGAACTAATGCTTTTATTAACACAAAAACAATGCAGTGAAATAATATATATATATGTGTGTGTGTGTGTGTGTACAATATATATATATAAAAACACAAAAACAATGCAGTGAAATAAGATATATATATATATTATATATATATATATATATAATATATATATATAATATATTATAATATATATACACACATATATATAACATACATATATCTATATAATATATATATATATATGTGTGTGTGTGTGTGTGTGTGTATACATACATATATATATATATATATATTGTCTGTGTATATATATATATATATATACTACATACATAACATACATATATAATATATGTATGTATGTATGTATATATATATACACACACACACACATATATAATATACATATATATTACATATATACATATATAATATATATATATATATATCATATATATATATACATATACACACACACATATATATATATAACTGGTTGCAATTAATTTGCAAGCTCCAACTTGGACTTCAATGAGGCTCCAACCTCCAGAGCACCAACTCTGTCTTGCAATAGTTATACACTTAGGAGCACCAACTCCCAAGGATTTCAATCCTATTCAGTTCTGAGGCTCCAACCCAAACTTGAAATAAATTGTTCTTTTGTCATTCTCTGCTCCCAAGCCTACTGAGCTTCAACTTTTCTCCTGTTCTCTTGCTTCTCTGGCCTCTCCTGCCTCTTGCCTGTTCTTCGGCTTCCTCTCTCTTAGATTATGCATTCATCAGTCACACTTCACCTTGTTTTTATGTTTTTATGTGTTTTAGACACCTCTGACTGATTGTTTCCACTTTCCACCGCCTCTTTGGCTTCCTCCTCCATTGCTATAGACTCCTCTACCTTGTTTGAGCTTTCGGCTTCCCTACTTGGTCACCGTGGCTTCCTTTGCGCTGGCTTTCCATTTCGCTTCCTAGCTTTACAGTCACCAAGTGTTAAAACTGTAACACAGGCCCCTTTTTTCAATGATAATAGGCATCCACTGAGACTATTCCACTTAACGGACATGCCACGTCCTATCACAATTTCAATTGGCTCGATTCTAGCCTTCTGAGCTATCGTTCAAGCTTCTTGAACCATCCAGAGCATCCCTTAGTGTATTTTTGCCTCCAAATGCTGCGCAAACCAAATATACACTTACACGGGAAATAGGTACAAAAACAGGCAAACAAGACTAAAGGGCAAACTTCAAAAAATTATTACACTTGCACCTAAACTATATCGGATCCGCTCCTCCACAGTTTTATCACAATCAGTGCTTTCCTAAAGGTCTTTAATAAGTCATGCCCTATTGCATAGCTAATGGTCGATGGCCAATTCCCCTACTTCGATGGACCGGATGCGATATGGTATTAAACCATAGTTAATATACCCGTCGGGTCCACAGCCTTATCGAAGGTCGGCGCTTGTATATGTATCGCAATCAGGGATTGCCCTTGGTGGAGGTCCAATGTGATATCGTTATCGACAATCGCATACCACTCCCTTGTAGCGATGTGATATTAGGTGCCAAACACGATATTACTCATCGCTCCCGTGTATAAAGTTTCAAGTTCGCTGTCACACGGAATGAGTCGAGGTTGCGGACAAGATCGACCTTCCTAGTATCTAAATATATCTAGTGACAAGCAAGCCAATCAAAAACTATCTTTCTCTAAATATGCAATTAAAAACAAAGGCAAACAAGTGTTTTAGGCCTACCTTGGGTCCAATGCAAGTTTGTGGAAGCCTCGCTCCCTCGCTCCAAAGGAGCTTCCTTGAAGTAATTCTGCAAACACAAACAAGCAAACAAATTAAATAGCACCTGAAAATCCAATATCATAAAGCATATTCATCATAATGATCAAGGAGATTATGAAACAAACCACATAAGGCAATTTGTTGAGAAAAATGAATCTGATTGTATTAATTCAAATGAAGAAGAACTTTACAACCTGTGCCTTGATGCTGTACAAGCTCCTCCCAGGGTCCGACAAGAAGTCTCCTCTACTTTGACAAGTTTCACTCACTTCCCAATGAAACCAAAAGGTATGTGATCTCTCCTCTCAAGTTTTAACTAGGAAGTCCCAATTCCATTAGCATTTACCCTCAAAATGTTCAGCTTCTAACCTCTCCAGCAACTGACCCAATGCCTTAATTTATAGTGCAATGGAGGGAAGTTACTAGGTCCTCCTTCAAAGGGATAAAGCCCTCCTTCAAAGGGATAGCTCCTCCTATCAAGGGATTAGCTCCTTCTCTTTTGGGATGCATGAACCACCTTGGAGCGAACAATCCACATCAAAATCCTTCTAGAAACATCTAGAATTAACTCAAAGTGAGTTTTTTAAGATAAAAATTGTGCCTTTTGACTTTCACAGGGGTACGCCACCTCCCCTTTACATACAGAG
>APFE030502288.1:79092-122577 GCA_000404065.3 Pinus taeda
ACCCAAAGTGAGTTTTTTAGAATAAACTTGCGCCTTTTTGACTTTTACAGGGGTACGCACCCACCCCTTTACAGACAGGGCATGCAAATACGCAGGTAATATGAACAAAGGGTGCAAGCCCACAGGCAAAAGTGAGAGAAAGTGCGGAACCAAAGTTTTATTGATTTTAAATGTCTCTCTCTCATTTGCAAAGCTTGACATGAAGAGCTGAAGTCTGAGACTTGCTTAGGAGGACAGTATAAGTGATGATAGACCCATACTGACTGCAAATAGTCATGGTGACGATATTTTTGTGTAACATCCGCTTTCCACCTCCGATAGTGTATTTTCCATATGCTTAAGTCTTCTGCCCCGATAGTGTATTTTCCATATACTCAGTCTTTAACTATGTTTTGGCCTCCATTTGCACCTCCAATAGTGTATTCTGTGCATACTTATATGAACTATGATTTTCTGTTCCGATAGTGTAAAAGCATGCATATATATGATATGTGCTCCCACTCTGTCTGCTTCCTATATTGCTCCGAACGGCTTGTTTGCATCCATTTGCCCCTCTCTTTGGCAATATGCCCCCGAAACTGTTTAAATCATGCATAAATATATAATAATATCTATATCTATAATATAAAATAATAATATTATATATAATATATATATATATAATATATATTATATATATATAAATAGATATATATATATATATATAATATATCTGAGTTCTGCTCCTCTTGGCTCCGTTTGCTCCTCGAATATTACCATATTGACATCAATGACAATCTATGTCCAACAATCTCCCCCTTTGTTATTGATGGCAATATTCTTCTGCTCTCCCCCTTTGACATCAATGGCAAAGGAATGCATACGGTCTCCCCCTGTCAAATTGCTCCCACTGTCTTGCTACATCTTTATGAATGAACTTGAGTGATGATAAAGAGATAACCCCCATATTTTGATACAGATGTTTGAATGCTTCTCGAGGAAGAGGTTTTGTGAAAATATCAGTTATCTGCTCCTTAGTACTGATAAATTCCATAACGATGTTTTGTTCAGCTACTTGCTCACAGAGGAAATGATACTAAGTTGATTGGTATGTGTTTGGTCCTTGAGTGCATCACTGGATTTTCGCTGAGATTGATAGCACTTGTGTTGTCACAATAGATGGTAATCAGTTGATCTATACATATGTCGACATCTTTTAGAGCTTCCTTCATCCATAGTATTTTAGTACAATAGTCTGTTGCAGCAATATACTCAGCTTCGGCTATGGATAGTGATATGGATGACCTTTTTTTGCTGAGCCAGGATACTAAATAGTCTCCTAGGAAGAATGCATTTCCACTAGTACTTTTTCAATCATCTATACTTCCAATCCAATCAGCATCGGTGTATGTAGTTACAGTTAGTGTTGAGCTCTTTGGGTACCAAAGACTGAAATCAGGAGTTCCTTTCAGATATCTGAGAATTCTTTTTACAGCTAATAAATGGGATTGTTTGGGAGTAGATTGAAATCTTCCCACCATTCCTACTACCTACATTATGTCTGGTCTTGTAGCTGTTAAGTATAGAACGAATCCAATTATTGATCTGCAATGAGTTGCATCTACTGGAGGGGAGTCATCATCTTTGCTCAATTTGTAGTTGGTGGTCATAGGTGTGCTCATGGGTGGACAATCCTCCATTCCATATCTTTTGAGCATGTCTTTTAGATATTTGGTTTGAGATATACACAATCCTGCTCTGGTTTGAGATACTTGAAGTCCAAGGAAGTGAGACAGCTCTCCTATCATTGACATCTCAAAGTCTTTTGACATGTTTTGAGAAAATTCATGGCTCATTTCATCATTATTGCTAGCAAAAATCAGATCATCAACATAAACAAGAGTAACTAATAACTTACCTTCATCTGTCTTTATGTATAGATTACTTCCATCCACTCACTTTTTGAAGCCTTGTTGTTGTAGATAGTGATCCAGTCTTGCATACCAAGCTCTAGGAGCTTGTTTCAACCCATATAAAGCCTTTTTCAACTTATAGACTAAGTCCTTTCTTTCAGTTAGATCAAACCCTTTTGGCTGCTCCATGTAGACTTCTTCTTTGAGTTCCCCATTTAGAAATGTTGATTTCACGTCCATTTGATAGATTTTGAATCCTTTTGAGCAAGCAAATGCCAAGAACATCCTGATAGCTTCCATACAAGCTACTGGTGCAAATGTCTCTTCAAATTCAATTCCTTCAATTTGTGAATAACATTTAAAGACATGCCTTGCTTTGTTTCTAATAACCTGTCCTTCTTCATTCATTTTATTTTTGAACACCCATTTGGTTCCTATTATGTTTTTATCCTTTGGACGAGGTACCAACTCCCATGTCTCATTCTTCTCAATTGGGACATTTCTTCTTCCATGGCTTTTACCCAATTAGGATCCTTACTTGCTTCTGCAAATGTTTCTGGTTCTATCATAGATAGAAGAGCAATAACGTTTCTCTTTGGTGTAATGATCACCCTTCTTCGGGTTTGCATCCCTTCATCTCTATTGCTAATAATATGCTCTTCTGGATGATATTTCTAGATAAAATTCATCTTTGAAGTGGTATGAAGTGGTTCTTTCTCCTCTTCTTCTTCTTCCTCGTCTATTTCTTCTTCTTTAAGTTCTTCTTCTTCAATGAGAAGATCATATTCATGTTCTTCAATTTCTTTTTCTGGAAGGTCTTCATCAATCTTTACATCAATGCTTTCCACTATTCTCTTTAGTCGAAAATTGTAGCACTTGTAAGCCTTGCTTCATGTAGAGTATCTAAGAAATATCCCTTCATCAACCCGAGAATCAAACTTTCCTGGTGACCCATCATTGGTTTTTATGAAGCACTTGATTCCAAAGATCTTGAATCATTTCACTGAAGCAGGTCTTCCTTTCCATAACTCATAAGGAGTTTTTTCACAGTTTGGTCTTAATTGAGTTTGATTCAATGTATAGACCACTGTCCTTACTGCTTCTGTCTAGAATTTTGGCTGTAAGTCTGTTGCTAATAACATTGTTCTTGCCATTTCTTGGACTTTTTGGTTTCTTCTTTCAACTACCTCATTTTGTTGAGGTGTTCTGGCAGCAGAGAATTCCCTTTTAATTCCATGAATATTACAGAACTCACTAAACTTGTTTGATGTGAATTCTCCCCCTCTGTCTGTTCTGAGGCACTTAATTTTTGAATCTTTTTCATTTTCTACAAGGGATTTACGATTCTTAAAACACTCAAAAGTCTTAGATTTATACTTTATAGAATATATCCACATCATTCTAGTATAGTCATCAACAAGTAACACAAAGTACCTTTCTCCTTGGAGTGCCTGATTTCTAGTTGGTACACACAAATCAACATGGATGATCTCTAAGGGCTTTGATGTAGAGAGCTCCTTTGTCTTGTGGTTGGTTCTGGTTTGTTTTCCATGTTGACATGGACCACATACTCCTTGACTTGGTTTGAACAGCCTTGGGATGTCTTGTACAACGCTAATCTTGCTGATATTGATCAGATTTTTGAAGCTTGTATTCCAAGTCGCTTGTGCCACAGCCAACTTTCATCTGTCTGACTCAGGTAGCATTTATTTTCTTGAATGTTGTTCAGAATGTAAATGTTTTTTGGTGTTCTAACCCCTTTCACCACAAGTTCCCCTGAGGAAGAGTTCCTTATTTCACTATCTTTGGTGCTGAAGACAACCTTATGTCCTTGATCACAAATTTGGCCGACACTCAGGTGATTGTTTTTGAGCCCGTTTACTAGCAGAGCATCTTTAGATTTTCCTTTTCCATTGATCAGAGTAACAGTTCCTTTTCTCACAATTCTGCCAGATCCACTTCCAAAGGACACATTCCCTTCCTTTTTGCTCAATGAGACAAACTTCCTTTTGTCTCCTGTCATGTGTCTAGAGCACCCACTATCCAAAAACCAATGATTTCCATTATTTTGAGCATATAGAGCCAGGCCGCATTTATCCATGCTGGAATTATTACTACTCATATTTCTTCCTTTAATTGGGCAATCTTGTTCATAGTGTCCATTATTGTAGCAGAATGAGAAAACCAGATCAAATTTGGTCAAGGGATCAAATGAATTGAAGGTTTTGATTTGTCCCTGCCTTTTGGGGGCATATGGATCGATTATTTAGTCCTTTAGCTTTGTCGTTTCACTTCTGCAAGGCATGCAATGTCTAGCTTGATGACCAAAGTTTTTACAGTTAAAACAGTGTCCAAGAAAGATGGTTTTGTACCTATTGAAGCAACCACAGTTTGAGTCGATTTCCTTCCTAGGAATTACTCCTGCCTCATTATTTAGATTTGAGATGGGCCCTTGGTGGAATACAGGTTTGTATTTGCTATAGTATCCATGACTCGACTCCACATTCTTCTTTGGAGTAATTCTCTCTTCATTCTTCGGATCTGGAATGCGCTTTTGATAACATAATTTTTCTTCTTTTGGATTGTAGGAAAGTGCATCGGCATAGCTTTTCACACTATTCTTAGTGCTTGAGGATTCTCCTTTGAAACCTATTCCAGACTTGTCATGTTGAGGTTTTTGACTTTTTATAATAGTCTCAAGTATTTGAGAGCTTTTACACCCCTTTTTAATTTGTTCCAAATCCTTTCTCAAAGACACTATTTCGGCTTCACATTCTTCGCAAGTCTCTTCTTTATCTTTTAGCTTTGCTTCCAAAATATCTTCTCTCCTTCTTTTTTCCTCATTTTCCACTTTGAGAGAAATGATTTTATTCTGTAGTTTCTCATTTTCTTCAATGGCACTTGTTAACAATTCATCTACATTTCCTTCCAGCCCTAAGTCATCATCATTTGTGAATGCCATGAATAATGTTTCTTGGCTTTCATCATGGTCACTTTCCTCATCTGATTTCTTTTTGATGACCATAAACTCATCCTCATCAAACTCATCTTTGTTGGAGAAGAAGTTCTTCTTATTGAACCCTTTCTTTTTGTGTGCCATTCTTTTAGAATTCCCTTCATCATCACTATCATGTTTATGAGGAAATTTTCTTGCATAATGACCTATTTTTTGACACTTAAAACAAATAAGAGGGTACTTGTCTTTAAGCTTAGATCTTTTCTTCAGCTTTCGTACAAATTGATCCAATTCGGATTCCACATTAGACTCATCACTACAGTCATTCCTTTCTTCCCCTTCTTTGACTTTGAAGCCTTGAATGCTACATTTTTGGAGCTTGGGCCACCTTTCCTCATCTCATAGGCAGTGAGGATTCCATGGAGTTCATCCATCTTGAGGTTATCTAGATCCATTGCTTCTTCTATGGCACTTATTTTGGAGTCAAATCTGTCTGGAAGAGATCTTAATACCTTTTGAACAATGGTTCTTTCTTCATTTTTTTTGTCCAATCCTTTAAGGGAGTTGACCACTTCAACTAGTCGGAGGAGGTATGTTGCAATACCTTCTTCATCTACCATCCTCAGAATTTCAAATTGTCTTTTGTGAGTTTGAAGCTTTGCCTTGTTGACTTTTGAGTCTCCATCGTATAATCCAACTAGCTTCTCCCACATTTCTTTGGTAGAGGATAGTGCATGACTTTTGTAAACTCATAACTAGTGATTCCACTAGTGATGGAGTTCAAGGCCTTTGCATTTGCAATGTAGGCTTTCCTCTCGTCTTGATTTATTGGAAGAGTGGTAGGCATATGGTAGTCATTTTGAACAAAATGCAAAAATTTAGGTCCAAGGGACATTAAGTAGTAGGTCATTCTTTTTTTCCAGAAACCAAAGTTAGTGCCATCGAATAGAGGAGGTCGTCCTAATGCTTCGTGATTTCTCATCATGGCTATGGATCTTTCTTCAAGCTGTTAGGTTAGTATGAAGAAGCCTACTCTGATACAAATTGTTGGAAATACTAAGAGGGGGGTGAATCAATATTTCTTTTTTTGTTGTTACCAAAAGCACACACACACACACACATATATATATGAAACACAGAAATAGATAGTTGGAATTAATGCTTTTATTAACACAAAAATAGTGCACTGAAATAAATACAATATATATATATATATATATAACTGGTCGCAATTAGTTGCCAAGCTCCAATTTGGACTTCAGTGAGGCTCCAACCTCTAGAGCACCAACTCTGTCTTGCAATAGTTCTGCACTTAGGAGCACCAACTCCCAAGGATTTCAATCCTGTTCAGTTTTGAGGCTCCAACCCAAACCTAAAATAAACTGTTCTGCTGGTGTTCTTTGCTCCCAAGCCTACTAAGCTTCAACTTTTCTCCTATTCTCTTGCTTCTCTGGCCTCTTCTGCCTCTTGCCTATTCTTCGACTTCCTCTCTCTCAGATTATGCATTCATCAGTGACACTTCACCTTGTTTTTCTATTTTTATGTGTTTCAGACACCTCTAACTAATCATTTCCACTTTCCACTGCCTCTTTGGCTTCCTCCTCCATTGTGTATATTCCTTTGCCTCGCTTGATATTTCGTCTTCCCTCCTAGGTTTTCATGGCTTCCTCTGCACTGGCTTTCCGTTCCACTTCCTAGCTTTATGGTCACCGAGTATTAAAATTGTAACACAAGCCCATTTTTTCAATGATAACATGCATCCACCGAGACTCTTCCGCTTAACAAACATGCCATGTCCTATCACAATTGCAATCGGCTTGATTTTGGCCTTTTGAGCTATCATTCAGGCTTCCTAAACCATCCGGAGCATCCCTTAGTGTATTGTTGCCTCCAAACACCGCATAAACCAAATATACACTTACACGGGAAATAGGTACAAAAACAGGCAAATAGGACTAAAGGGCAGACTTCAAAAAAATATTACACTCCCACTTAAATTGTATTGGATTCACTCCTCCACAGTTTTATCGCAATTGGCGCTTTCCTGAAGGTCTTTGATAAGTCATGCCCTATTGCATAGTTGATGGTCGATTGCTGATTCCCCTGCTTCGATGGACCGGATGTGATATGGTATTAAACCATAGTTAATATACCCGTCGAGCCCATAGCCCTATCGCAGTCAGCACTTGTATATGTATCGCAATCGCCAATCGCATACCACTCCCTTGTAGCGATGCGATATTAGGTGTCAAACCCGATATGACTCATTGCTCCCATGTATAAGGTTTCAAGTCCGCTTTCTACCTCCGATAGTATATTTTCCATATACTTAAGTCTTCTACCCTAACAATGTATTTGCCATATACTCAGTCTTTCTACCTTTTCTGCTTCCCGATAGTGTAAATGCCATATAACTATGTTTTGGCCTCCATTTGCCCCTTCGATAGTGTATTTTGTGCATACTTATATGAACTATGCCTTTTTCATTCTGATAGTGTAAAAGCATGCATATATATATATGATATGTGCTCCCGCTCTGTCTGCTTCTTCTATTGCTTTGATGGCTCTGTTTGCACCCGTTTGCTCCTCTTCTTTGGCATATATGGCCATAGTTTATATATATATATATATATATATATATATATATATATATATATATATATATATATATATATATATATATATATATATATATATATAGTTCTGCTCCTCTTGGCTCCATTTGCTCCTCGAATATTGCCATATTGACATCAATGACAATCTGTGTCCAACACATTATTGTCAATCATGTGATGCCCGAAGACTCCTACATCCATTAGTCTTCTGACAACATGTTTCATTGAAGCATATATTCTTTCTGTAATAGACTAACTGCTCATAAGATCAATCATGCGACACTAGAATATCATCCTTTTGAGTTTAAAGACATTTGATATGTGTCAAAATTATGAAAAAATTGAAAACATCAGTAATGTGATTGTACCATGTTCCACATTTGGTAAAACCTCCTTTTGTCATTCTAGCAATGACACATCATGGTAATAGCAACAAAAGGCCATCAAATATTAGCTCAAATTTTATTAGTGACCAATGAGGAAAACAATAATAGAATAATAGAAATATAATAACTCAATATCTTAGTCTTAACAATACACGGGTATATTTGCATGCAACTTGTCCATGAACAAATTTAATAACTTAGGTACACATAATAGATGATACCCTTGAGATTATTCGTTTGAAGATAAATCCTTTCAAGATTGATTAAAATTCCATTTACTTCAAGTATGTTTCTTGTTAACATGTTTGAATAAAAACTTTGAAGGACCAACTTGCCTAATTTTGTAGTGGCTTCAAGGATACTAACAATTAGTATGTTTGAAGCAAGAAATTGTAAAAAGGAGAAGAGAAGTTTCCTACAGATTGAGGAATTTTATCCCAACATGTTGTGCAATATAGATAAAGGAATCTAAGTTCTATAACAACTCCAATTCAATTATAATTCTTCCACTTGAGTTATTTATGGAAAAATCAATACTGGAAGACTAAGTGTGATTTCCTAGAGTTGAAAGGATGTGACCACCAATATTGTTAAAATAAATTTCCAATACTTAGAGAGGTGCATTTTCTCAAAGAATATCAATACTTCAACTCATAAGACTAATGAATAAGGATAGATATTCAAACTTGACTAGATGACCCAATTATCTTGGTCTAGCCTTTGTTGAATATTTTTGGAAAGAATGATTGGTTAAATGTGTTTACAATCACAAAGTATTTTGTAATATAGCCCCAAACAATATTAATGTTGAGATTAAGTGTTTGGAGCACTTTAATATATCTAAACTATGGTTTCTCGAATATGAAAAGATCACAATAAGGAGAGGCTACCAAGAGATGGGGAGTGACTACCTTCCAAATGTAATCCATAAAGGATTATTGCAAAGACTCTTTTAGTGTGTTTTTTGGAGGAACCTATCCTCCATGAGTATAGCTCTTTATCAATTATATAGTTGTATAAAATCCTTGTACATCTAACATAATAACCTTTTCCAAAGGAAATATGTTCCTCTATATTCCTTTTATCCCTACATGATGTCAATTGATACATGAAATCCTCCAAAGTGCTTTGTATCCAAACAAAATTGTAGGGTTAAAGCGAAGTAATTCCACTAGATGTGGGGCCATAAAGATGATCGTATTCCTCATGAAATATCAGAAGAAGAATTATATAGTGACTCCCTTAGGAAATTAAATGTTATGATAGTTGGAATGTCCAATGATATTGTTGTTTCCATGATCACAAAGCCCATAAGCATCGACGTGACTTTTTAAATTGGTTGGTTCCATTAATTATATATCACACTTTTATTTATTCAATAATTGATTAATAATAATCAAATTTATATCCAAAAAATATTTATTAAATTAACAAGTGTGAGGTGTCCAAAAACTATAAAGCAACATATATTTCCATTTTAAGGTTTGTTGAATTTTTCCATTTTACTTTTATTTTAAAATTGTAAGGACTCTGGACACCACATATCTCCACAATGGTATGATATTGTCCACTTTGGGCCTGAGCCCTCATGGATTTGTTTTTGGGCTTTACCCCAAAAGGCCTCATACCAATGGAGATATTTGTCCATCCCTATATACCCATGATCCTCCCCACTTCTAGTCAATGTGGGACTTTGGTCGTATACCCAACAATCCTCCCCTCGAACAAAGGACCATCGAGCCTCCCCTCAAACGATTATCCATCCGTCCACTCTTTACCAACCAGGATTCTCCGCTCCAATGCGTTGGAAGCACACACCTTACATGGAACACCACCTGCCTCGAGAGCTTGCTCTATCCCAAGTCAACTCCTCTTCACCGTGTTGGGACTAGGACACGTCCATGAAGAATCTGGAGCACACCGCCTATCTAACCGAGCTCATCCATGGATCCCATCGTGATATACTGGGGCCCACCACCTTCGTTCGGCATTCCAAGGATTTATCCACTTGGCTAACTTCGGAACTTGGCTCTAATACCACTTGTAAGGACTCTGGACACCACATATCTCCACAATGGTATGATATTGTCCACTTTGGGCCTAAGCCCTCATGGATTTGTTTTTGGGTTTTACCCCAAAAGGCCTCATACCAATGGAGATATTTTTCCATCCCTATATACCCATGATCCTCCTCACTTCTAGTCAATGTGGGACTTTGGTCGTATACATATTTCCATTTTAAGGTTTGTTGAATTTTTCCATTTTATTTTTATTTTAAAATTTTCCAAAATAATAAAGTAAGCATTTTTTTTTTCTTCTCAATATAAATTTGTGGACATAATTTTCCAAAAATGTTTTTCTCAATAAAATGAATTTTACAATTACAATATTCATTTTATTTTTTACCCAAATTAAATATGAATACGAAGAATCATCATATTCAATTCATAAGTAATCATAATTTATAAATTAAATTAAAAACAAGTTAATCAAATACCATAAGAAAACATTTGGAATGGGAGGAAAACCATAAAAAAAGAAAAAGGTTATTTTTTCACAAGGATTCTCAACCAAGAATGTTGCTTTCAAAATCTATGAAAAAACCCAAACTTAAGAGCCATATCTCACTTCATTGTGTACACCATTAAAAATACTTAAATATATATATATGTAAACTAGGAGGTGAAAGACTAAAAAACGTGGAAAAGACTTTATTAAGTGGTGATGAAAAACAATTTTGAAAGTATAAAATAAAATCACATTTTATTCATGAAAATATTAGATTTTATTTTAATAAATTTCAATGCACATTTTATGAGGATATTATTATGGTTGGATAAAATATTTAAACCACTTAGGGAATCGATGCAATCGAGTGTGATGGTTTTATTTTAGGAGGTACCATCTAATGCCATGTTTTATTACACATGATTATTATTGTTACAACTCCACCAAAGCCAATTCCTACTTCTAACCCTAATCCAATTAATGAGACATGTTCATCCACATGATTCAACCATCCTTAGTCTTCACCAATATTTTCAGAGACTCCATCTCCTTTTTTGAGGTGGATATATTGCATGCTTGTAAAGGATACCCACATAGGCAATTGTTCCTTTGAAATGAAGCCACATTGAAAGTGTCCAACTACATTCCTTCTAGGATTCGCCTACATAATCTATTAAATGATACATCTAGGTATGCCTAGTTAATTTAGAGAGTTCTCGAGGAATATATCCACTCAAATTATTTGTAGCCAAGTCTAATTTTTCTAGAGTAGGTATCTTACTTAGAGATGCAAGAATTTCCCCTTGCAACTGATTTTTAGATAGATTCAACAATCTTAAGGAACTCAAAATTCCCATAAATATTTCTCCAATAAAATTATTGCTAGACAAATCGAAAATGGTATTTTTCAGTAACATATATATTATAAATTACTCAAAACCTTTAGTGTTAACTCACATATCACTGTATAATCTACTACTAGTACGCTCAGAGGATGAATATATTTGAAATCCTAGGATTCTCCCTATATTAAAGGGTATTCTCCAGCTAAATTAATTATTGTATAAATCTATCAATTATAATTTAGGGGTAATTTTTATCCAAATAGAGATACCAACATGAAGCTTATTATAACCCACAATTAAAACTCATAATGATAAAAAATATGCATAATGTTTAGGAATCTCGCCTATCAATTTATTTTTCCTTAAATATAATACTAGAAGTGCAGTGCAATTAGACAAAGATGAAGAAAGGTTCCCAGAAAAATTGTTTGAATGAGTATAAAGAACCCTTGAGGATATTGGAAACACTAAGTCTAGGGGTCCACTAAGTTTTTTCTCGGATAGCTTGAGATGATTTAACAATGTACAATTCTGTAAAGATGTAGGAATCTATCCATTCAATAAGTTCTTGGATATATCCAATACCATTAGATTGAAACATTTTCCAATATCGTTAAGGATTCCTCTAAGATTGTTCTCAAACATCATAAAAAACAATAGCCATTTATAATTCCCTAGAGATGCAGGAATCCTTCTGGTCAAGTTTTCGTATGACAAATCTAGCCTCAGTAAGTGTTGCAGGGAACCCAATTCTGTTGCAATTATTTCACTCAAGTTGTTGGATGATAAATCCAAGAACATCTGGTTCTGCAGTGAGCCCAATTCCATGGGAAATTTTCCAGTCAAGATGTTGGATTATAAACTCAAGCTCACTAAGTTATGCAATGAGCCCAATTCCATTGGAATTCTTCCACTCAATTTATTGGATGATAAATCCAAGCTAATTCAATTCGGCAACGAGCCCAATTACACAGGAATTCTTCGAATGAGATTTTTGGAAACTATAAATAACCTCTCTATGTTCTACAGCGATCCCAATTCCTATAGAATTCTCCCATCCATTTTTTTCAAACGTAGAAGAATACTCAAGAGTGAAGTTTAAAAATGGGAACAATCACATAAGGCTAAGTTGAAGTGGTACCTTTATCGAAATCGATGAAAAAATGGAGTAGTTAGGGAATCTTATAGATTCATCTCGTTGTCTATAACACACTTGAATAGAATGCAGGTACTATAAAGGAATAAAAGACACATTCTTAATATTCAAGAGGCCTCTTGGTGATTGAAAAGTCACACAACTTGGATCCATGAAGGATATCGTAATACAAGATTCTTTCACCATTTCACAAAGCAGAGGAACAAAAATTCTAAATGAGAAATGGAGGTGGATGGGGAGAGAGGAGCATTTTCTAATATCGATATTGAGAAGGAAGTTGTTATATACTTTGAAAAATTATATTTGACCCATACTGGGGTGGATATCGATAATCAAATATGGGGAATTAAACATTTTTCATATATTTTCTCAGAGGAGTCCAATGTTGTATTAAATAGAAAAATCTCTTTGAATGAAATATCAAATGTTCTCAACTCATTTGTGAATGATAGGTGACAAGGCCTAGATTGTTGGACTGTGAAACCCTTTTAACATTTATTTTACTTAATGAGACAAGACTTAATGAATATGGTTGAAGAATCTCTTTTATGTGGTTATGTATCTAGTGTGATTAATTGTACCTTCATTTCCCTCATCCCTAAGTCCTCTCATCCATCTTCTTTATCAGATTTCAAAAGTCATCATAGGCAGGATCATGGACGTCTTGTCAAAGCACATATCACCAAAACAATTTGACTTTCTATCTGGTCATATGATTCATGATGTGGAAGCCACAACACAGGAATTCCTCCACTCCATTCGTACAAAAAAGCAAGAGGCTCTAATTATGGAATTGGACTTACATAAGGCATATGATTGTGTTGACTAGTCATATTTGAGCTTAATTATTATGAAAATTGGGCTTTATGTTGATAATATTGAATGGATAATGGATTTTGTGTCATTTGCAATTTGTTTGGTATTAATTAATGGTTATCTGTCGAATTTTTTTTTTGGGCTTGTAGAGGAATCTATTAGGGGTGCTTCTTGTCCCCTTTATTATTCATATTAGTTATAGATAGCCTAAGTCTAAAGGTAAAGGAGGCATAATTACAAGGGTTATTCTAGGGGTTACAAGTATCTCGAACTGTCTCTGTTACACTTATTTTTTTTGTTGATGATGTATTAACATTTGCACAGGTATCCTAGGAGCAGTGGAAAACATTTCATCGCATAGTCGTTACATTTGGAGCTACATTGGGTTTTATAATGAATGAGGATAAATCCTTATTTCTTCATTCCTCTAATGATCTAGAGGTTATTTACGACATTTCTAGTTTGTTCAATGTTGAGGTCTCACATATTAAGTATGGTATTACAAATTTGAGTTTCAGTTTGAAACCTAACAAATACACGATCTCTAATTGGGGATGGTTAGTGGAAATGTTTTAGAAGCGAATTTCTATTTTGACACACCATTGGCTCTCTCTAGGAGGTTAGTACATCCTAATTCAATCTATATTACAACATTTGTTTTTTTATTAGATGCATATTTCTTGGCCTCCTACATATGTTATTAATGGAATTAAAGCTATCATGGCGCATTTTCTCTAGTCCAAGAATAAGGGACAAAAGAAAGATCATATTGTTAATTTTGATGCCATAACAAAGGGGAAAGAAGTTGGAGGATGGGGTATCCAGGTTTTGAAGAAGTTTGGCTGGGCTTTACTAACAAAATCTCTATGGAGGGCTATTTTTGGTAGGGATATTTGGCAAGATATTATTGCAGAAAAATATCTTAAAGGCAGAGCCTTCACAAAATGGTACAAAATGGGTGTGATTGGGATAAGAAATGGTTCAGATATCTGGAAGAGATTATTCAAGGTAAGGAATTGGTTTCTCAGTAAGATGCGCTAGTATTTTGGTAGGGGCGAAAAAATATTTATTGGTTTTGACTCGATTTTGGGTGTTGGTCCCTCGTATAATTTTAACCTTTGCCTCATTAATGCTTTTCATGCAAGAGGCATATTCTTCCTAGATCAAGCAAATTGGCATTGGTGGATGGATCTTTGATATCTGATGTGGAAGAGTGTGAATGAGATCAGATTATCAGGTGGGAATGTGGTATCTTGGCAATGCATTGTACACAAGCTCCAATTTGTTGGTTTCATGAAGAAGGCTTTGGGTGACTCTTTAACTTGAAATGGTGTTATGAAAAATGGTTCAGTGATGGCTTATGATATTTACCACTATATTTGTTGCAAGGTCAACCACTTAACAAAATTGTGCTGGTACAGGAAATCTTGGATGTGGGAAGTTAAATTGAAGGTAATCATCTTCTGCTAGATAGTCTAGAAAGGCAAAATCCTTACCTAGGACAACATCTGTAAAAGGGGGTATTAGGGCACAGGTTGTTGTGTTCTCTATTGCAAGGAACAAGAAACTATCAAACATATGTTCATTTAGATCCCCTTGTCACTTGAGGTTTGGGCACATATTCTAAATTTTGTTCAGATTCCATAAATAGGTACCTATCATTCCATGGAAACATGTTATAAGTGGTGGTTTAATAGGAGAGGGAAATATAATGCTCTTCCATTATATATTTTGTTAGGCCCTTATACTACTAGTGTAACCCCTTATTGTTATTAGTAAAACCCACTTATTATATTGATGTACCCATGTAGTGCCCTATTGTTACTTATGCCCCATAGAAGCCCACTATTGTTATTATTGTGCCCTTACATTATTATTGTTATGACCCCTTAGACTCCTATATATAGAGAGGATGTCTTTTCATTTGAATCATCAAAGAATTGTTCATTTATGTAATGTAAAGGAGGTTTCCCCCTTGAAGAGGTTGAATTCTAAGGCGTTGATCTATCTCTTCTTTCTTTTCTTGAGATGGTTTCATAACATTTGGTATGAGAGCTTTGGATTCTAGGGTTTCACTGCTCCAAACAGGTCATCGTGGAATTCTCGCTATAACTTTTTTCTGTGACATTTCAAAAGTCGAAAAAAACCCATTTGAGAAGACATCGTGCTAAATCTCAGGTCCAAATTTCAGAGCTTTTTGCGCTATATTTTCGGAGATATGAACTGAGGAAGTTAGTCCTTTTGCAGAATCCTGAATTACATTCAAAATAGGTGACCCAGGGAAAATCATCATAACTTTCTCTCTGAGCATTAGATTGAAATTTAGTAAGAAGGTACAAAAAGAGGACGGACTGTAGTTTCTTGTATATATTTTTCAGAGCCAAAGGTTAAAACAGGGACACGTGGCACGTCATACAAGTTCGCTCTACTAAATTAGTCTATAATCAGGTCACTGTGGGAGATTTTGCATAACTCTTCATTGGAGAATCCAATTGGGGTCAGACTGGTGGCATTGGAAAAAGGGCACAGAGGACTACTATAGGTCATAGTTTCAGAACTTAAAGATCTAAAAGTACAGAGTTACATTCATTTCAAGATCGAGCTCCTAAAATCAAGAAAAAGCAAGATGAGGAAGTTTGATGGCAAGGATCCGGTAAATTGGATACGTTAGATGGAGCAATATTTTGATCTACATGGTGTACCACTTTACAAAAGGTATGTATTGCATCTTCATATTTAGAAATGGATCAATTTTTATGGTATAAAGGGCTTTGTTCTCGTAAAAAACTTGTTACATGGTCAATTTTCACGAAGGAAATGATAACACATTATGAGGATACAAAGAGCAACACCACAACAATTGGAAATAGTAAAAGGGCTTTGTTACATATTGGAAAGTAAAATTATGGCAACAAGGAAGTCTACCCCTCACAACTATAAATATGGAAGTGTTGTTTATCCTAGCCTTCCACAACCTACAAGGGTTACACCACAACAATTGGAAGAAAAAAGAGAAAAAGGGCTTTGTTACAATTGTGATAGAAAATGCACTAAAGATCATAAGTGTGCTGAGAAGAAATTATTTTACATAGATTATGAAGATCAGGAAGAAAAGGATCAAGAAACATTAAAAGAAGAGGATATACGCTAGGACCCAACCCTAGAGAAAGAAAAATGAATCAGACCATATCTTGTAAAGCATTGGAAATTACCACTCCTCACACTATCAAGATAGAAGGACATATCAAGAAGAAAAATGTTCAAGAAGTAAAAGATCACATCGAGAAAGAAGAAATGAATCCAACCATATCTTGTAATTCATTGGTCGAAATTACCACTCCTCAAACTATCAGGATAGAAGGACATATCAAGAAGAAAAATGTTCAATAAGTGAACGATCACATCGAGCATCAACAAATGAATCCGACCATATCTTGTAAAGGATTGGAAGAAATTACCACTCCTAAAACTCTAGAGATAGAAGGACATATCAAGAAGAAAAAGGTTCAAGCAGTGAAAGATCACATCAAGCATCAACAAAAAGTTCTCCAAATTTTAAAGGATAACGCCACTTCGGTGCAAAATCAAATGAAACAATAGGTAGATCAACATCATAGTGAAAAATGTTTTGATGTAGGTGATTGGGTATTTTTACAACTACATCTCAAGCAAGCTATTTATGAGAAGGAAATGTTGGAAATACTACATGCACTTAAAAAATGGCGACCTTACCAAATGGGAAGACTATTCAAGGATGAGGATGTGGAAGCATTGTTTTGTGCTATTTCTATTATCCAACCAAATTGGATAAACGAAGCAAGGGATGAATGGAAGAACAACAAAGAAGTATGGCAACTTATTAAAAAGTTGCAAAAGATCCCAATTCAAACAATATTGCCATAAATTGAAGAGGAAGGAAAAATCATATTGGAACATAGAGCAGTCACAGAAACAAGAACTCGACAGCTATGAAATCGATCAATTTCAAAGTATCTCATCAAGTGGAAGAACTTACCCACTGAAGATTCCACATGGGAGGACAATAATTGTATACAAAAGCATCAAGAACTACTAAAGCATTCAGGACAATGCTTTTTGAAGGAGAGGGGCATGTTAGGCCCTTATACTACTAGTGTAACCCCTTATTGTTATTAGTACAACCCACTTATTATATTGATGTACCCATGTTGTGCCCATATTGTTACTATTATGCCCCATAGAAGTCCACTATTATTATTATTGTGCCCTTACATTATTATTGTTATGTAGGCTCTGATTATGTTATGACCCCTTAGACTCCTATATATAGAGAGGATGTCTTTTCATTGGAATCATCAAAGAATTGTTTATTTATGTAATGTAAAGGAGGTTGCCCCCTCGAAGAGGCTGAATTCTAAGGCGTCGATCTATCTTTTCTATCTTTTCTTGAGCTGGTTTCGTAACATATTTCCTATAAGATTTGGTAAGCAAGAAACTTCATGATCTTTGAAGATAGGCCTCCCAATTGCTTTAGATTTTTTTCCAATATCTTAGCATGGTTTTCGACTAAGAGGCATGCAAACTAGGCTGATAAAATTTCTAGTTTTTTGTGTCCTTAAGTGCAATGGGCCTTCCCATCTAGTTTCTTCAATGGTGTAGCCCATGACGGTAGGTGTGGTTATGGTGCATGACTAAAGATCAATCCTCTAATACATTTTCTTCTTTTCTAGTATGGGGGTTTGGTCTTGCATTCCAAGGTTAAAATATTAGCTCTTTTGGGTCTGCTGGTTTTTGCTAAGCATTTTTAGTTGCATAAAATTTCTATTTATGGGGATTCTAGTTCTATTATTGATGCAATTGCTAGGCAGTCATCCCTATCGACTCCCTCCATGGCTATCTAGATGGAGCACATAGATTTATTTAAGAAGTATTTTGTGAATATCACATTCTTACATGTGTACAGGGAGCTCAACATAGTGGCAAACGGATTATCAATGTGTGGTTTGTTTACTAAAGTAGGCTCTATACATTAAAAAAAAATTGTTGATAGAAAGGAGATGGTCGAAGGAATTTTTTAATCATATTTTTTCTATTTACAAGGTTTTTTGGGTTGGTCGAGTGGTCTATATCTTTTTTGGATGGTTCTTTTTTTCTTGTAACCTTTTTGTTGTTTGGATTGACTCATTTGTGTGGTATATCTAGGCTATCACAATTGAGTTTTGATATTTGTCTTTTTTACTATATTATATTTAGATACAGTGGATACATCAGAGTCAGTAATGTCTTTTTTCAAGAAAAATATTGTTGGGAATTATCAAATTATGTACTCGGAATATTTTCTAATAATATAAATCTCCAAATTGGTTTTGGATTTTGGTTTTTTTAATAGATTATCTCTGGAGATGTTGGATACATGGGAGTCAATAATGACTTTTTTGATGAACAATTTTATTGGGAATCATCAGATTGTGTATTGAGAATTTTTTCTAATAATAGAAGTCTGCATCGTTTTTTTCCTTCTAAAAAAAATATAATCCATTTCCCTTAAGTTTTATAGTGAGCCCAATTCCATGGGAATTCTTCCACTCAAGTTCTTGGTATATAGATATTGGTATTGTAAGTTGTGTAGTGAGCCCGATTCTAGTGGAATTATTCCATTCAAGTTGTTGGAACTTAGAGACAAAAACTCCGACTTATGTAATATCACTGCAATTACTTCACTCAAGTGGTTGTAATCTAGAGATAGGTGCTCTAGGTTCTATAGTAAACCAAATTCCAACAAAATATTATGTGAAATATCTAAAGTTCATAGTAAGAAAAAGTTGCCAAGAGATGGGGGACATACTGTTGATAAAATTACTACTAAGATCAAGTATTTCCAACTCTTTGAGCTACCCAAACTAAGGCAAAATTCTTCCTCTGAAATGATTATATTAAATGTTCAATGTATGAAATAAGGAAAGGTTGCCAAGAGATGATGAAAGAGTACCCTCGAAATATTGTCGAGGAAGTAATAGGGAAATCACTCTATTTTTTTTTGTGTAAGCTTGGTAGTACTTCCCTTTTATATTAATTTTCTATAAGCAAGTAGTAAAATCTGTCTAATAAAATATGTCTGGTGACCTCAACCTCCCAAAAGGATACCAATTCTGTTGGCCACCCATCAGCATCAAAAGCTGTCCAAAATTTGAATAGTTTGATTCTTATCATCCAGGCTACGTTTGTTGCTATATCTACTATATAGTTAATGTTTGTAAAGTAAATTATATTCGAAATAATAACAAAATTTAACTTTCTATCTCTCTGCTTCATTCATATGATGATTCTACTAGAGCCAGGTCTTTCGCAATTAACCCGGTTTCTTCACTCTGCAACAGTGTTTGGATCTGCTTTCACATTCTCTTTAAGCAGATGTTTTGGTGATATTGCTTCACTTGCACTAACTAGATTTCCTTATGGATATCATTTAAGCTTAGTTCCTCTTGCTTATCCCCCTCTGTCTCTTCTTTGTCCTTATAAGGTATCATTTCCCTGGCTAAAGGGTTTTTCATTACCCAGTGTTGCTATATGGTCTGCTTGAACAGTGTTTGGCAACCTCAAGTATGGGCCGGGTCATTAATTATTGGCTCCCAATCTACTATTGGGATTTATTCATTTTCCACATTGGAATTTAACTCTACTTCCCATGATGCTATTACTGCCTTTACTTCTGCTGGGATTCCTACATGGTAGGCATGCATTAAATTATGCATGCTCTCCTCTCCTGTTCTTCTTCCCCTTTTTCTCTGTGGTTTTCTCGCTGATGGCTCCGAGACCTTCATTTTTTGTTCTGTCTTATTTCCTGCTCTTCTACCCACTTTTCATCCTTGTTTCCCTCCTTATTTTACCATATTTTCTTGCTTCTGTTTCCTACGATCCCTACGCTCCTGCAACCTTACTTGTTTTGATTGTCGTAGCTTCAAAGATTCGAGAGCACAGAAATTAATACTACCTGTAATGTGAACTAATAATAAATCATTAAAACTAGTAATAATTTTAATATGCCATTCCTTTTTTATCTGAGTTTCAACATTATCACTTCTGATTTTCTTCTCAGCTGCCCAATCGCCCCCAGATTACAACCACTGAGTTATTGCCTCTTGCCTAAGATCTATGCCTCCATTGATTCCCATTCCCCGAGTTCTCCAAAGGTGTCCCCCTCCTCTCTTATGATCTAGCATGCTAGGGGTTATCTTACCGACTTCAAGGGAGCTGATTGTTTTCAACCATTCTGCCATAGGGATGCACCCCTTCTTATCTTTTTGAGGTTACAGCTTCCCTAAAATGCCATCACTAGTGTCCTCACTGATTTCTCTTCCTTCAATCTTGCAAAGCCATTTTGGTCTAGAATTGTTCCTTCCCTTACCCACTTGACCTTTTTCCTGTCCCTGTGGTGTGAGTATCCCACCCAATGCCAGACTATCTTCACTAGGATTTTTTGCCAATTTTGGTTCCTTACTCTCTCCCCTTCCTATTTTAGGAGGCAAAAGATCCCTTGAAAGCTCGTAGAGGCCTCAAAGCCTTCTTTTGGCTTAGTTCTACAACTATTCCTAATGACAGGCATCCTTATTTTCGCCCCAAGTTTTGGCTTCCTTCCAGGCCTCTCACAGGTCTTATATTTTCCCCCCCACCCATCCAGGAATACCATCCAGTTATACCTAGACACTATCAATATGAATTTATACTTGTATACAAAAAAATTTCCATTTCTTTCCACGGCTAAGAAACCAGATAGTCTTATTTTAACCCAGGACCATTAAGGCCCCCTCATAGGGATCCCCCCCCCCCCACCCTTCCAGGAATACTATCAAGTCAAACCCATGCAATATTAATAATCAATTATACTCTAATTAATAGGTTTTTTCATTCCTTTCCACTTCTAAGAGAACAAACATTATTTTCTTAACACGAAACCAACATTTTCCTATTTCATTCAACACCTCTCTCCTTATTTTCCAAACTCTCCTCCAATTGTGCGACATTGTTACCATATCAACACACAAGGGAGATTTGATTGCATATCGGTTACTGTTAATGAATTCTAGTTGCTGGTCATCACACCCCTTCTCTCAGTGTTCACCAGCTTCCCCTTCTACTCATTCTCCCTCAACCCATTGCATGCATTCCCCCAGTTGCCTTTCTACCTTTCTTTCCCAGCTGCTCACCCACCTACCTATTCTCATTACTGAGGAGCCCTCCAATTGCCACTTTTCCATTTCCTCCTCGCCTTCCATCGTGTGAAATCCTCGGTTGAGGCACCCACTTCCCCTCCATTTAATGTCCTTTGTCATATCCTTATAAATTTCAACCACCCTAGCCATCTCCTATTTTTTGTCTCCATTCGTCGGTTTTCCTACCCTCCTTCCACCTATCCTTCCCTTATTCCATCTAGCTCCCATTTCCCTACGCACCCGATTCGGGGAAGGAAATCACTCTATTAGTGATGCTTATGTTAATAATTTACTGCAGAACATAAATTAATTATGAAGATTTACCGAGAGGAACAACCAACAGAAAAACACATACACAGTGCAAATAATATTTAACCAGGGAAAACCCCAACTCTTAGGAAAAAACACCATAATGAAATTTCATTATCCTTGGTCAAATTCCTATCCAGCCCAACAAAGTGAGCCTTCACCTCTCACCTCCTTGGCCTACTTTACAATGAAGTCTTTCCAGCCTTTTATAGGCTCCATTACATGTAATACCATGGGCAGAAAACCATGGATACATAATACCATGTGCCCCAAAACCATCATTGTGTAACCTAGTCAATCTTGAATCAAACCTCGAGTCAATTTTACCTAACAATTTAGAAAATAAAAACCCTCCCAAGAGCATAACTTCACTAAATTGTCAGATATCGAGTTGGATAGAAATCCTAGTGGATGGAATGTGATGTCCTTCCTGAATGGCAGAAGCACCTCCACATCCAATGATGTCATTTGATCCTCGAGAATGTGTTCTTGATGATGCAGGTCAAGATGAGGATGATGATAATAAAAAATACTTGAAATATAATATAAACATTGACAATGATACACTAGATGAAATTTTTGCAGACAATGATGTTAATGACCAAGAATTCAAAATTTTCAAAATTATTTGTAATCCATGTGTAAAAAATGATGATTCTTATGACCTAAACTTTGAAATGTTTTAGTATTATTTGTGTCAATACATATTATCTATTGAAATATTGTTAAAGTGTTCAAGATATGGTATGAATTGTTGGTAGAAAAATTTAGGATTACTTGAATGACGTTTCTTCCATTCATTTTGTAGCAACGTATATTTGTGTAGACATAAAAGTCATTAATATATTATTGCATGTATCTGGTAATGATTTGAAGAATGAACTTTGTTAACTTTATTATTTTTATATTGTTAGCATTTTAATGTTGGCCAACATAATTTTTTATCATGTTTTATTAAGAACTAAACATAAAATAATTAAACAAAATAAAAGATTTTAATCACCTAGAATTAGATGAAAATTTAATAAATTAAAGCTCAATTTAATTTCCTATTTCAGATCAAAACATAATATTCAATCTCAATACTATCTTTTAAATTAACATGTATAACAAACCAAATCAATCTTAATTAAAACAAAATATTAAAAATTACATCACATATTGAAAATAAACTTTATAATAAGAAAATAATTTTATGTTAGATCTGAGCCTTTTGTGATCCATAATGTGGATATTAGTCTTTCGAATTAATCACATCGCTAGGATTTGGTCGACGTTTCGAACCAGCTAATGTGGTTCATCCTCAGGACAAGGTGAGAAATCAATAGATCTAATGGAATAAATAGCAGGCTTATAGAAAGGCTTCAGCACTGCCCAGAGATTGTTGTTGGAAAATAGTTGTTGGGAAATAGCTGTTAGGTAACAAGTTATGTAGTAAATAAATATTTAGTTTCGATATTTTAAAATGTTAAAATTAAATTTAGTTACAAAATAACTGTTGTGTAATAAATAAATATTAAATTTCAGTATTATAAATGGAATATTGGAATTAAATATTAATTTTTAGAGCTAATTCATATTAACAATTGAGTAATATTGTCTAGAGATAATTAATAATATAGTTTGTTAGGGCTTGACTTATAGTAATGGAAACTAGTTGTTATGAATTAATATTATTTAGAAATCATAAGTTAAATGTTTAAAAGTAATGTCATCTATAAATAGTTAGTTTAAAAAGTGTAGTGTGTTAGGGTTTGACCCTACCTTTTATTGATGGAATAGTGTTTAATTTATTAATGATTTAATATTATTAATTATTATTATAATCTTATAGAGGGACTGTAATATTAAATATAAACAATAATGTACCAATGGTATAATATTAATATAGAGATTAATATTTACATAAAAAATCGTGTTGGAAGATGTTCCATGACAATTCAAGAGAGTTTCAACAAAGATTCCATGGATGGGAATGATGAATGAGGACAATGAGATAGTATGATGAATTCTGATGAAAACGAGGACGATCTCAAATATTATGTGGGGACATTAAGAACCCTTGAGTCTTGAAACCCTCACATACAATCAAGGCATGTTTTTAGTCTAACCATGTCAAATTTTAACGCATACAAGAAATTTCATTGTTGGCCCCATTAAATGCTCACTATGTGACATCCGTGGATGGCATTGGTGATGGTCATGTTGGAATACATTCCATGAAATTTCAACAGATTTTTGATAAAGCCCTAAATCCCCTATCCCCTAAGCCTGCATTTACCTTTAAATCCTTAAGTCTTAATCCCTAAAGTACCCTTATTCCCTCAACCCTATTTAATCACTAATCCCTTAACACAAAATGCCTAAATCCACTGAGCCCTAAGACATTGAACCTTAAATACTTAAGCCTCCTTAATCCATAAACCTTGATGCCCTAATCACTTAAACATTAATCCCTTAACCCATAATCCCTAATCCATTAACCATTAAACTACCTAACCCATCAATGCCAAATCATTTAGATCTTGACCCCTAATACTTTAAACCCTAACCCAAAATCTCTTAACCCAAATACCTAAATCCCATAATAATCAAAGCCCCTATCCACTTAACCCCCAACACATCAATTAATTGACTATTTAGGCACATGCGGCTCTAAATCATGTAGAAATTAATTGTAGATTAAATAATGCTCATGTAATTTTCTAAAACATAAGACTAAAGAAATTAATGATTGCGAAGAAATATAAAAAACATGGGACATGAATTAACACACATACACAAGGATATATCTAGGGGAAAGAAACTACTCAAAACCCTTTCCTGTCTGTGTTGCATTAGTCAGAAAATAGAGAAGAAATATAATGCTTGCTGAAGCCTGAGAAACCTCTTCACTAATACAATCTATCTCACTACTTCACAAGCTACCTCTTGTCAATACTTAACCAAATTTCTACTTACCCATGTTCCTATTTCTTTGTGATGTTTCCTTAGGAATTAGGCCCTATTATTTAGGAAAATTGCTCATCCATAACTATGTAATCCCTATAGGCCCTTCTTAGACTGCATGGACCACTTGTACAACTTGGATAATTATAAAATTGATAGTGCACTACCCTTGAACTCCAATCTCAACTCCGTAAATCGTATTTCATGCATGCATGAGTTAATTATGGTCTATTTATCAGTTAACTGGTTAAACACTGAAGCTGTCGGCCATTGCTAGATCTCCTACTAGTTCCTCCAATAATTAGGACTAGTCCAACTGACTTTAACTCAATTTAACTGAATTAAATTGTTACGACTAAAATTAACTCAATCGAGGATCCTAGAATTTAGGAATCACTCTACACAACTCAATTTAGGCCCTCAAATCAAATTAACCGAGCCAACTAAGTGATACTAACTTATTTAACTCATTCAAGTTGTCATGTGATGTGGAATTACAAATTTTTCCTAATTTAATTCAAGGGAAAACTAAATTAGGATTTTATTGTTGCATTTTCAACACTCCCTCTCAACAAGAAATGGATTATCAAAGACCGCAATCCTGTCTCTATGGAACTCAAATTTTCCTCTTGATAATGCCTTTGTAAAAATATCTTCATATTGTTCCTCTTTAGGAATGTATTCCAACAATATGATTTGCCTCTACAGACAATCTTGTAGATGGTGGTACTGGATGTCAATATGCTTGGATCAATCATGAAAAACTAGATTTTCAAAGAGTTTGATACAACTTTGATTATTATAGTAAATCACAGTAGGATCTATCATCTGATCTAATAACCCAACAAGAAATTTCCTCATCAAGATAACTTCACAAGTTGCTTGATTGGGAGCCATGTACTCTATTGTTAGAAAAATGTATATTATAGAGCAATGGAACACATAATATATTACAGAAATAGAAAACACATAAAAAAAGAGAGACACAAAGATATGTGGTTCACCTAGTTTGGACTACATCCACGTAAAAACATCTAGTCCTTCCTTTTATATTATCCAACAAAATGAAGAGATACAACCTACAACATATCTGTTGTAGTATCCTCTTCGCTCCCACATAGTCTCCTCTCTCTTTCTCGCTTAGAATGCACATAGATATCCACCATACAATTCTCTCATATAAACTGAGGGTTGCCTTCTAGGGAAAAAACCCTAAATTAAAATAACTTCTACCATTAGATCATCCACCTAATGAATGACCCATATTGACTACAAAATTGCAATATATTATGAGGAAATTTTACATCTATTTTTACTGTCGGGGGCGCTACCCCTGAACCCTAGCTTGGGGGGGGGGGGGGTCATAAACTTGTCATTGCCACCCCTGATGGCGATTAAATGGGTGGAGTTTCCACCCTGTTAGGAACTAGGGTCGTACGCAGTGATACCTATGAATAAATAAGATAATCAGGATCCACACTCAACATCCTCTTCTACTAAACTTAGTGCCACTAATCTATGTTTCCTATTGTACCAAGAAATTGTTGTTGACCCAATACTAAAGACTCCTCCTGAAGTTCTCTTCCAATCTGATGGACTACCTGCCCAATATACATCTGTGAAGCCTTGAATCTTCACTCCCTCTGTCCATCTATACCAAATATCATACTTAGTAGCGCCTCTAAGGTATCTCAACACGTTTTTGGTTGCCTTCCAATACAATTTGGTAGGCTTAACCATTTCTTGACTATGTTGGTAAATAGCATAACACATGTTTGGTCGTGTGTTCACAAAGTACATGAGTGAACGCATAAGCTGCCCATAAATAGTGGCCTCCACTTCCTCACCTTAAGTGGCATCTTACTTCCTCCAACTGCTTGCTAGAGGAGTGTCCATGGGTTTGCTACTCTCCATGCAGAAATTCTTCAGTATCGCATTGGCATACTTTCCCTAAGAGACAAACAGTTCTTCATCTCCATGAGGAAATAATGCATGAGTCCCATGCTCTTCATCTCAAATTATCTTTCAAGATTCTCTTTACAAGATTTGATCAATTTTTCATCTCCGATTAAAATTAGATAATCGACATATAATACTATAATCAACAGTTCACCTTCATCAACAATATGGTAAAGTTTTGCATCTGCTTCACTTTTGGTGAGTCCCAACCTAGTGAAATAGTTGTCGATCCAGCTGTACCAAAAATGAGGTGCTTGTTTCAATCCATACAATGATTACTTGAGTCTACACACATGAAACTCTCTATCAAAGGTATCAAATCCTTCTGGTTCTTCAATGTACACCTCCTCCTCAATCACTCCATTGAGGAATGTTGTGGTCACATCCATATGATGGATTTTCCATCCTATTTGTGCTACAGGTGCTAGAATTGATTTGATAAAAGAGTACCTTGCTACTGGAGAAAATGTATCCTCGTAATCAATTCCCTCCACCTGAGAGAACCCCTTGGACACAAACCTAGCCTTATGTTTCTCAATGATTTCATTTGCTGCTTGCTTCACCTTGTAGGTCCACCTTGAACCTACCACTGACGTGTTCTCTGGTCTTGGGACCACTTCCTAAACACTATTTCTAACTATGGAATCATATTCCTCTACCATGGCATCAACCCACACTGGTTGTTCCACTGCTTCCTCAATTAAGGATGGTTCTGTATGAACTAGCTCACTCATCAGAGCCATGTACCCATTGTACTTATCCAATGACCTCCTCTTCTTATGTTGTGATGTGGGTTCTCCCACATTCTCTCTAGCATCATGCAATAATCTATCAGCTTCCCTCAAGCACTTCCTTCCTTATCTATATGTATCTGCATGAGTGGGTTCCTACACTCTTTGCTCCTTTTCTTGTGGTTGCTCCACAACATCCTAACATTCTTCCTTTAGAGCCAAAAGCTCCTCATCTACACTCAACTGAAGCTACCTCTCAAGCGAACATCTCATGGCCTTCTCTTCATCGAACTTCACATCTCTACGAACAACTATAATCCTGTGAGATGGAAGGTACACCCTATAGTTGTGAGGTGTATCAGTGTACCCCATAGATATTCCCAACTTTGATGTCAAATCTGGATTTTTCCTTGCATCCTCGGAGACATGATAGTAAATTGATGAAACAAAGATCCTCAAGTGTGACACATCTGGTTTCTTCCCTTACAAAAATTCTTCTAGTGCTCTTCTTGATAATATGATGAGGACTCTTGTTCTACATATACACCATTGTTTTTCATGCTTCAACCCACAAGTGCAATGGTAGGCCCTCATCATGTAACATCGCATGTGCAGCTTCCACAATATGTTTGTTCTTCCTCTCAGCCACCCCATTATGTTGTGGGTTATGGGGTGCTATTAACTCCTGTTGAATGCCTTCTTTTGCAAAAAAATTCTTAAACTCATTTGACAAATATTCTCCACCATTATTTCTCCTAAGAGCCTTCACTTTCCTACCAATGTGTTTCTCAACAAGAGCTTCAAATTCACAAAATTTTGAGAATTTATGGTCTTTCATCTACATGAAGAAAATACAACACTTATGTAAGAAATCATCTACAAATATAACATAATACCTATGCTTGGCATGGAGGCTGTCAAGAAAGGTCCACACACATCCGAGTGAACTCTTTCAAGAATTTCTTGCACTCTACTAACCTTATGATGAAAGGTGGCTTTGGTGTACTTCCCTAGTGTACACCCTTTGCATGTATCTCATTGCTCTAGTGGACCCTTTGGAAATCCTGAAAAAATATGCTATATGATATTCAAAGCTCCATGGTGCAAATGGAAAAGTATCCTATGCCATAATTCATTGATGTCTCGAATCTGCACCTTCTCTACCTTCATGCATAAAGCAGCAAAATCTTCTACATCCACTTTTTAGAGGTTCTTCACTGAAATCTCGATCCACTTAACTTGTCCCATGGTGATATGTCTAAGGAAATGCTTTCATTTTCTAAATATCACATCATAACCATGCTCTTCCAACATAGAAAATGAAAATAATTTCTTCTTCAAACCTAGAACATACATGACATGTTTTAGTGTGAGAGGGGAGCCAAAATCCATCTGAAAAGTGATTGTACCGATACCAGTCATTCAATAACTTCCATCATCTCCCATCTTGATGTGCATCTGGAGGTCCTTCTCCTCCAAGTAAAAGAATATTTTTTTTTGTTTCCCATCATATGGAATGAGGCTCCACTATCCAGATACCACACACTACCCATCATTGATGTCACCATGCAATGAGGGTGAAATCCAACTCAAATTGTGAAGCTATAGCTTCACTTGTCACTCCTCCTAAGGGCTTCTTACCGAACTTCTTATATGGACACTTTGTGTCATAGTGTCCCAACTCATGGCAATGAAAGCACTTGGTTTTCGACAAGTCTTTCTTCTTGCCTGCCTGACCATATTCTTCTTTGGATTGGGATTTCTTCCCTTTCCCTTTCTTTTCCTTTCCAACCAAGGCACATTTCTCATCATCCTCAACCTTGGATGAGGTCTCATCTCTAATGTTCCACCTGAACTCTTCCTGTACCAAATCTTACCATAATATTCCCCAGTTTGGTAGCTTCTCCCTTCCATTGACCGAATCCTGGTAGTTGTGCCAACTCTTGGGAAGGCCTAGAAGTGCTAGGCTTACCAAATCATCTTCTACAACCATAGCACCAACACTCCCAAGTTCATCACAACATTGTGTGAGCCTACTCAGGTATTGTCGTATTGTGTCACCCTTCTACATTCTGATATTCTAAAGCTTATCTTTGAGTGCCAAGTTCCTATGGTCACTACTGTTCTAGAACAAATCTATCAATGCCCGCCACATTGCATATGGAGTTTCTTCCCCATGGATATTAGAGACAATATGGTCTCGTACTCCCTCTAAGATTATCCTCCTCACCTTGGCTACACTCTTCTTCCAATCTGCTATATTTTCAACATCAGTTGTTGTTGGTCTTGGGACATCATTATCAATGAATTACTTCAGCCCATTATCTTCTATGAATGCTTCCATGAGGTACTTCCAAGCAATATAATTCAAGCTACCCTCAAGGGCATACTTGAGCCTTAGACCATATAATGCCATCATGTTAGCTCTGAAGAATAAATCTACAAACTCACTCCTCCTACCAAGATAAGTTCAAGTTATCCTCTCTACTATGAATATAGATCTCATACCATGTAGAAATTAATTGTAGATTCTATACTACTCATGTAATGTTCTAAAACGTAAGACTCAAATCTACTCTACTCATCTACAGAAAGCAATTCATGATTAAGAAGAAATATCAAAAACATGTGACTTGAATTAACACACATACATGAGGATATATCTAGGGGAAAGCAACTACTAAAAACCCCTTCCTATCTGTATTGCATTAGTCGGAAAAAAGAGAAGAAATACAATTCTTTCTTAAGCATGAGAAACCTTTGCACTAGTACAATCTATCTCACTTCTTGATAACTAGCCATTGGTCAATACTTAACCAAATTTCTGCTTTCCCAAGTCCCTATTACCTTGTTCTATTTCCTTGGGAATTAGCCCCTATTATTTAGGGAAAATCCTCATCCATAATTGTACAATCCATATAAGCCCTTCTTCAACTACATGCACCACCTGTACAACTTGGATAATTATCCAAATAATAGTACACTACCCTTGAACTCCAATCTCAATCGGGTAAGTCATATTTGATGCATGCATGAGTTAATTATGGAGGATTTATCAGCTAGTTGAAAATTGAAGTTGCACCCCACTCGTATACCTCCTACTAGTTCCTCCAATAGTTAGAACTAGTTTACCTTATTTCAACTCAATTTAACTGAATTAAATTGTTACAACTGAAATTAACTCAACCTATGCTCCTAAAATTTAGGAATCACTATACACAACTAAAGTTAGGCCCTCAATCAAATTAACTGAGCCAACTAATTGAAACTAAATTAACTCATTCAAGTTGTCTTGTGATGTGGAATTACAATTTTCTCCTAATTTAATTCAAGGGAAAATTAAATTAGGATTTTCTTTTTGCATTTTCAACAAATCTAGTGATAAATCCGTCCCTAAAAAGGGAGCTAACCAAGTTTTTAATTTAGGTGCTAAAATGGGAGCTAAATACAGTGCTATTACTAGCACTATTTCTCACACAATTTCTGGCACTATTTCTAGCGTTAACTCTGGCGTTATTTTTGGTGCTATTTTTGGCACTATTTCCAGCGCTATTAGTGCCTAAATACTTTGGATGCCTCAAAAAATGCCAAAAAGAATGCCATCCCAATAAATAGAGCCAATTTTTTCAAACAATTAGATAAAAATACACTAAAAGAACCCTTCGAAGCAAAAAAGGGAGCAGAAAAAGGGAGCTAATCACAGGGATTTGTTGTAGCAAATCTCAAACAAAAGGGTTCAGTTGGGGAGCACAATGAGGAATTCCAAGGATTAAATATCAAGGTAAATTATATTCTAGAGGAGCATCTGATTTATGTCTTCAGATGGACTTTAAAGGATAACATCCAACATGAGGTTCATCTTTGGGAACATAAGTCATTGGAGAATGCATTCAGGGTGACAAGAAAAGTTGAAAGAAAAATTATGGCAATAAGGAGATCTACCACTCACAACTATAGATATGGAAGTATTGTCGCTCCTAGCTTCCCACAACCTACAATTTTGACACCTGTTGGGACAGGGTCCCCTGAGGGTCAATTTTGGGGCACAAGCCCAAGTTTTGGGATAGAAAGGCCAAGCTATTATTATGTATAGTGTAAAGTCTCCACAAGTTGTGGTCGCAAAGTGCGTAGATAGTAAGTTTCATAAAGGGATCTTCCCTTATTTTATGTATGTTGTGTCAGGTTGTATAGACCTAACCATGGTCCGCTGACCATGGGATTTTATAAAAAGGAGTCTTAAAGAGTCTAAGTAGATGATATTTGATGTTGATGAATGTAATGGGTAATTATAAGTAAAGAGCAAAGAGTCTTAGAGTAGAAGAGAGGCTCTACAGTTGTGTGCACAGACCCCTGTAGCTGAGTGCACAGTGTAGTCTTGATTCTGTAAGCAAATCTAAAGCATCAATAAAGAGATTACTCTAGAAATATCTGTGTTTTGTCCATTTACTTCTGTTATGAATGAATGCGTTTATGCTATGTTGAATATTGGGTTTATGATTTAACATTGTATTGATGCACGATTATGCATGGTTTACATTGTTATATGAACGCAAGTAATAATATATGTTTACACGAAGAATACCTTAATACATGTTAAAGATATCAAACACTTAAGCCAATATAGGTAATAAGAACCTTAGGAGTAATTATAGAGGCATGTAATTGGTGGATTTACCTGTTTAGGGTCCACAAAAGATAGTCGTAGACATTCGTGAAGGGTTGGAGGTTGATAACAGGAAGTTATATCGATGAGCCTTAACGGCTTATCAATTTCTACAAAGGAAGGTTTAGGGAATAAAACGACTTCACAATCATCTCTGGGTGAAGAAACTTGGTTCCAGCATCCCCCCCATACTACTTCAGGTGATACATCAGTTCGCACTCCATGGATTGATGCAAAAAGGGCCAGTAGTGTAGTGATTTGTTAGGAAACTTAACTCTGTACCAGGGTCAGGACCCACTAGGCCAACAAATGGTTCTATTTCCGGGACTAGGATCTACATAAAAGAGATGTGTGATATCGCATAGCTGGGATCCAACAAACAAAGAAATTGAAGACTGGTTAGATAGAAAGATCCACGAATTCACGGCGCAAGAAAACAAAAATCCATGATTGATGAAAGAACAGTGGTTGGATAGTTACCTATACACAGAGGTCCATGAAATTTTTTCTGTTCCTTCCCGATCGAGCTATATGAGTGGATCGCTAAATTAGCAGAGGGACAAGGAAGGTGGAGGCTTGACGGTCCAATAGTGTGGACCCTAGAGTTAGTGTGAAGATTAGAAGCCTATAAAGATATGACCGTGCACGCTATCGATCACTGGCTTGATTATGTCAGCGAAGGGTTTGTGACAGAGTTTGCAATTGATTCCTTTGCCAGCTACAACAATGAGGAGTGATGCTTCTTCAAGGGACCGTTAGGTACGTATTTAAGATATTTGAATACTTGGATTAAAATGCTCTTGTGTGAAAATCGGGTTATGCAATTACCTTCATGTTCAGAGCTACGCAAAGTGGAAAGTTATTCAGGGATAAAGGGGAACAGGACTTGAATATATCCCGTTGATTGAGCCTCCTCTGAGTGACGATGAAGGAGAAATGCAGGCTTCTCTATAGAATGTTGTCTAGTTAATAAGACAAGGGTTCCCCTGAATACCCCATCCACTCACACCACCTACATCTTCACCTCCACTGCATACACCTTTGTCCACACCACCACTACCTCTGCCACCGTTTAGTATGACGAATATGGTGAAGTTTCCTGTTTTTAAGGGCTTGGGAAATGAGGACCCAAACTAGTTTTGATTTGTTGCGAAGGCTATATGGCAAGCTCAGAATATTACAAATGATGAGATGAAGAAAGCAACATTGGTTACTTCTTCACAAGATTACACGCTAACGTGGTACATCAAGTACTGCACTAATAACTCGATAGCTGCATTGGCAGACATTCAGACTGCACTAAACAAGGAATTCAGTAGACCCAAGTCTAAAGAACAATCGAACATGGGATTCAAGGAGATCATGATGAAGCCTGGTGAGATGCCCTAGGAACTGGATCAAAGATTGAAGTGCAAGATCCATGAAGCCAACATGAATCTTATAGATGGGTAGCTCCATGAATGGTTTGTGGCTTCTCTCTTGCCTCATTTAAGGGTTTCTTTATCACAAAAAAATATTGGGACCCGGGCAGAAGCCCTGGAGATTACGATGAGATTGCATGAGACACCAATTCAAGATGCTACTTTGGGGGTTCAGCAGATTCATGTAGAGTTGCAGAATCTTTTCCTAGAGTTCCACAGTCTAAAGAAAGATAGAGCGGCACGGCCTAAGGTGCATGAAGAAGTTTGGCATTTGAAATGTAAGAGTCAAGGCCATGATAAATATCATTTCCCTGTCTTCGCAAATTATGTTGCAGGAGGAAGGTCGATGCCTCTGAGGCCAAAAAATCAAGGAAGGCCAAGTATAGGGCCCGCGTTGTGGTGTGCTATCTGTCAAGTAGCTAGAAAACATGTGATATACAATTGTTACTTGTTGTAAAAATTTGTAAAGACACCACAACAACTCTTCTGTAACTTCTATAAATCAGTAGGTCACGATGAGTGTAACTGTCATAGTTATGAGTTGATGATGGATAGAACACTCGTGTATCGGATGCAGACTAAAACACGACCTCTGGATCAAGGCACTAGGGGAGCGCAAGGAGGATATCAAGGGCGTGGACGAGCTCAAGGTGGAGGAGGAGTTGCGAGAGGTCGTGGACAAATTATTTTCTACAACTGCAGAGGACCAGGACACTATGCACAAGAATGTACGAACTTAACACACTTGTTGTGCCGATACTGTACTTAGTTTGACCACGCAATGAAAGACTGCCTTGTATTAATAGCTAAGATGCGCAAAAAGGGGACTCGGCCTCAACAGCCTACCCTGTGAAGAGGATCCTAATGTGAATATTGTGCTGTGAAGTGGAATGACGACTGGAAAAGATAAGGGAAAGCAGCCTGAAGAAAGTGAATGGGTTCGCAAAGCTCTAGAGGAGGTTGGCTTTGATCTAGAGTGCACGAAAGAAACCTTCATGGAAGCAAAGAAAATCCTCACTGAGGCTTCTACCTCAGGAAGTCAGGATAACCAGGCGGAAGAAATGGACTTATACATGCTTACTACCTTCTTGAAGACCTGTATGAAGCTACTACATGTTAGTAAGGCCGTGAAATGATTGTAGGAGTTGATCAATAAATGTGATGGTAAAGAAAATTTTCTTAAGGGACTATGCGTGGTTAGGAAAATTGGTAAGCATAAGGCAAGAATAGGGCGTGAGATGAGGCTCACCACGCAAATAGGTGAATATGAAATGGACCAAGTTATTTTGGATCTTGGGTCAAATGTGAATGTTTTGCTGAAACAAACATGGGAGAGAATGGGGAGACCTACACTGCAATGGTTTCCTATTCAACTGAGGATGGCGAATCAACAAAATATGATCCCCATGGGAAAGATTGTAGGGAGTGACAATAGATATTGAAGGCATGAGTGCGTTGGCTGATTTCGAAGTGATAGAGATTGTCGATGACAGCAATCCCTAGCCAGTGCTCCTTGGGATAAATTGGGCTATTGACATGAATGGGGTGATCAATTTGAAGAAGCGGATAATGTCATTTGAAAGAAAATAACTCTGCATAGTAGTACCTTTGGGCCCTGCAGAAGGACCACGCTATACTAAACCGATCCATGATTATGCAAATGATGATGATTTGGACCAAATTTATATGACAACGGAATGAGATCAAGATTGGGTGAATCCGATAGCTGATGGACGTATTGCATGGGATTGTGAAATCTCCTGCACATCAGATTCAGATGAGGAATCAGAACACTTGCAGAACCCATGGCATGAATTATCTATGCTGCGTTGTAACATGATGACTAAATCCCTGCATTGTGTATCATTGGAGGTAAGAATTTTTCCTTATTTGATGGTTTAACTGATGTTGATAAATTTTTGTATGCATTTGAAAGGGAAGTGCTAGAGAAGCACCACTTCCAAGCCTTGGACTTGGCACTGTGCCCTACGCCTGCAAGATGGTGGGGTACGCATAAAGACAATTTTGATGGATGGCACAAATACAGAAGAATGATTAGGGTGTGGTTTGGTTGCCCAAAGGTGCGATTGATAGAGAAATTCGATGGGAGGAGTGATCCGTGCGACCACTTAGAAAGATGGACTGATGCTTATGGAGCAGAACCACAATTGGAGTGGGTGCACCTATTCTGTCACACTTTGGAGGTAATACCAATGAATTAGTACTTGGAAACAGAGCTCTGCCATGACACAGATGAATGGGATATTTTGAGGTAGGGATTCCTAATGAAATTCAACTTTGAGGATGGATTTGAGTGCATCGATGAAGCGTTACAGGAGGTCAAAGCAACAATCTTTAGAATATCGCAGGACCCCTTAGATTTGATTCAACTAGATTGGACCACCCAGCTACACCATGTGCTGCAGTGCTACAATGTGACTGCGGAAGAAGAAGAGGATGATCCAAGGAACATTAATATCCTAGAGACAAAAGGTCATGGTGAAGTTGAGGGGCCACAGATAGAGAATCCAGATATCACCGCGCCACTGAAAACTAGACAAGTGAACATTGGAACAGAGGTGGAGCCAAAGTTTGTGAAGATAGGGGATTACTGGGATGATGCTATGGTGGATAAGGTCACTGATCTTCTCCACAAATACCAGGATTTGTTCCCTATAAATTTTTCAAGACCAAAGTAAAACTTTCCATTACTCATGGATTTTACTGTGAATTGTGTTGGTCGCATGGGAGTTGTCGGAGGACAGCCAGTTTCCTTCGATTTAGATAAATTTAACAAAAGCAGTGAAGTTTTCTTCGCTATGGGCCATAAAGGATGATACGCAGGTTAGAGAAACTAAATTTTTTGGGTATTAATGGAGATGAGAATTCATATGGCCATCAACTGAAAGTCGTGGTTTTCACCAAGCATTTTTGAGTAGTTATCTGGCTATGTGGAGTTCAAAGCAAACTTCAACCATGTTTACATCTGGGCATTAAAGGATCTAGACCATAAGTGGTATGATCTCCCCTAATTGGCTATGGATTATTCCATCGCAGAGGTCCTCAAGCAATGGCCATCTGATTGGAACACACCATTGGATTTTCCCTCTGAGACTAGAAAGTTCGTAGAGAAGCAGAAAAAGAAAGAAGACTGACTTAAGGTGTAGCATTTGACATAAAAGAGGAAGGAGACTGAGGAGAAGACCCGCACAGAAGTAGAGCGCACCATAAAGGGAAAAGCATATCAAGAAGAGTGTGGCTTTGACAGAAGTATAAAATCTCCTTCCCCCCAAACAGAGGAAGAAGAATAGTTGGAATAGGGTGGCAACGATCTGGAGAGCACTCTATTTCGTGTAAAGCAACATAGGGAACAATAAATGGAGGGACAATGAAAGAATACCAAAGCCTCCAAATCATTGCTAGATCCAATCACCTTGATGGAGGGTGACTTGGGTGATATTGGAGATAAGGTAAGGCGATACGATAGCAGAACTGCTACGACAGTTTGAGCAGCAGTAGAAGCGGGCACTAAGTGCCATACAGATGGGTCTGCACAAGTTGTAGATCCAAAAAAATATACTACAGGTAGGTGCAAGGCAAAACAGTGCAGCCTCAACCATTTTAGCATTAGAGACCACTCAAGCCACAAAGTTGGTTCGATCCTTGGATCTTCGAGCAGCCACATTGTCAGATGGAGCTCTGAGAACAGAGGCAGAAGCTGACAGGGCTACTATTAGTGCTTTAAAGAATATTGGTGTGAACTTGGCCATGCTTCCCAATGAATTCCTTCACACACTACAAGCAGGTGTGATTGAAGAGCTTAAGGCCCGAGAGCAGCACATGTTGAGCATGATCAATGAGCAGAAAGTCGACAATGAACAAATATTTGTTGAGAAGATAGTCACGCTAGAAGCATGGAAGAGGGTTCATGATAAGAATGAGCCAACCACAACCGTGGTAGCCAAAGCATGCAGAACCATTCCAGAACTTCATATCCTAGAAGAAGTGCCAGTGGAGGCCAATATTAGAAATTTGGTTGTAGGAGTGCCCAATTCAAGGATAGAGATGGCCAAGGTTCAGTTTGAACTAAACCTTAAAATCACAGAACTTGAGTTGAAGTCACAACCTTCAACTCCACCAGAGGTCAGAGCATAATGCGAGGCAACTATAAAGGATGCAGTTGCAACAGTAGATGTCATGGTGGCGAATTGCACCGCGCTCTTTGAGAAGTCTATGGAGGTCATTACAACTCTGTGGGAAGATCCTAACCTGCAGCATTTGAACACAGAGGCTCGGGAATTGCAGTAGAAATACAACGAAGCAAGAGCGATGACACGCACCATCGCTATATCATAGTGACTGGCTAAGTTGCATGAAGCGAAGCAATTACTTAAATAGGTGGAGGCAGAGTAATGAAAAGAGGCGATCCTCAAGGCTAGATTGGGGCCTTGGCTAGATGAGGCCTATGTCATCTCTGCCACCATTGAAGAGAATTTGGCAGGCCTACATCGAACACAACAGAAGGTAAAAGAAGATAGTGCAGGGCCAACAACAGATCAGCTAGTCAAGCAGCTCAAGCAGGCAGCCATGCAGAGTGGGTCTAAGATAGTAGTGGCGTAAGTCGAGCTTGGAGGTCTCCACAGTAAGATCTTTGTGCTAGAAGAGTGAATTGGGGGCAAGTCACGATATTTGTGTTGGGGGCCTGTTGGGACAGAGTCCCCTAAGGGTCAATTTTGGGGCAAAATCCCAAGTTTTGGGGCAGAAAGGCCAAGTTTTTATTATGTAAAGTGTAAAGTCTCCACAAGTTGTGGTCACAGAGAGTTTAGATAGTAAGTGTCATCAAGGGATTTTCCCTTCTTTTATGTAAGTTGTGTAGGCTTTTATAGATCTACCCATGGTCCACGGACCATGGGATTGTATAAAAAGGAGATTATTAGAGAGTATAAGTAGATGATATTTGATGTTGATGAATGTAATGGGTCATTAGAACTAAAGAGTGAAGAGTTTTAGAGTAGAAGAGAGGCTCTACAACTCTGTATGTAGAGGCCTAGAGTAGAGTCCATAGCTGAGTACACGGACCCCTACAGCTGAGTGCACAGGGTCGTCTTGAGTTTGTAAGCAAACCTAAAGCATCAACAAAGAGATTATTCTAGAAATATCTGTGTTTTGTCCATTTATTTATGTTACGAATGAATGTGTTTACATTGTGATGAATATTGGGTTTATGATTTAATACTATATTGATCCTGGATTCTGCATAGTTTACATTGTTATATGAACACAAGTAATAATATATATTTACGCAAAGAATACCTTAATACATGTTAAAGATATCAAACACTTAAGCTGATTTGGGTAATAACACCCTTAGGAGTAATTACAGAGGCACGTAAGTGGTGGATTTACCTGTTTAGGATCCGTGAAAGATAATCGTAGACCTTTGCGAAGGGCTGGAGGTGGATAATAGGAAGTTATATAGATAAGCCTTAAGGGCTTATCGATCTACGTGAAGGAAGTTTTAGGGCATAAAACGACTTCACAATCATCTTTGGGTGTGGAAACTTGGTTCTAGGGTGAGACTTCAGTTGGCACTCCGCAGATTGATGCCGAAAGAGCCAGTATTGTAGGGATTTGTTTGGAAAACTTAACTCTAAACCTAGGTCAGGACCCATTAAGCCAACAATACCACAACAACTGAAAGAAAAAAAAGAGCAAAAGGGATTTGCTATAGTTGTGAATGAAAATAGACTAAAGGTCATAAGTGTGGTGAGAAGAAATTATTTTACATAGATTGTGAAAAGGATGAAGAAAATAAATAAGGAACATCAAAAGATGAATATATACACAAGGAACCAACCCATGGGTTGAAAAGCAAGAAATGAATCTGACCATATCCTGTAATGCATTGGTGGGAATTACCACCACTATCACTCTTAAGATAGAAGGTATATCAAGAAGAGAAAGGTACTAGTGATGATTGTTTCAGACATCTAAGTCATCCATTTCTTAAGATCTTCAAAGAGTTCGTGACAATCATTCCAAGGAATTTGAGACTCCCAAAGATCTCCCCCTATTTGTGATCATGATCATGCTATTCACTTGATTCTAGGAAGAGGTCCTCCAAACATTACACCTTACAGATATCTTTATGCCTAAAAGAGTGAAATTGAATATATGGTTGCAGAAATTCTAGAGGAGTGTATAATTCAACCTAGCCAAGGTTCTTTCTCTTCTTCGGTAGTATTGGTCCAAAAGAAGGATGAATCATGGCATATATGTCTAAACTATAGAGAGATAAGCAAGCTTACTATTAAAGATAAGTTTCCCACTCCTGTCATCGATGAATTGTTAGATGAACTACATGGAGAAATTTACTTTATGAAGCTAGATCTTCATTCAGGATATCATCAAAATAGAATGAAGATAGAAGACATTTTGAAAACAACATCTAGAACTCATGAAGATCATTATGAATTTTTGGTCATGTGTTTTGACCTTACTAATGCACCTTCCACATTTCAAGGTTATAGTAATTCCACTTTCATGTTGATAGGGTGCTCAAACTATTCGACGAGAAACAATTATATGAAAAATCCTCCAAATGTTTCTTTGGGGTACAGGAAGTGGAATATTTGGGTCATATTGTATACCACGAGGGTGTTAATTTAGGAACAATTTCGATCCAATCAGATATAACACCATCAAGGTTATTCTAACCCTATTGTAACAGCTACAACCACCCTCCAAATTTTTTCCTTCACTTCATTTTGGAGCCTTCCTCCTCAAAATCAAGGTAACTATCCTGCACTGATTAGGTACTTGTATTTATTTGATTTTATTTGTCGCTTCAAATTGTGTGTCCACTCACTTGTCCTGTCAGTCAACTAGAACATGATCCAACACTTGGTTCAAAATCAGGCTTTGTGTTGTTGGGAAAAATTGCGCAATCCTGGAGGGAATTTTGTCTTCCCCTTAGGAATTGTGCAGAGTAGCCCAGCAATTGCCCTGCACTAAAAAATTATGCAGAGCTAGCCAACAAGCCTTGCTCTAGAAAATGCACAAAGTAGGCCAGCTGACACTACTCTCTAGAAATGTGCAGAGCAGGCCAGCTAACATTACTGTCCAAAAATGTGCAGAGCGGGCCAGCTAACATTACTCTCCAAAAATGTGCAGAGCAGGCTAGCGATGTTGCTCTAGCAAATTGCGCAGAGCTAACCAGACAGTCAGGGCTACTCAGCCCAGAAGCAATATAAAATCTTTTCCTCACTTGTAGTGCATTTCATGTGCCGATAGGTTGCCTGGTTCCCTCCAGAATTGAGCAATCCTTCGTTGCATGCTTGGAAGATTTTCTTGAAAAGAAAAAAAGAAAAAAGCGAAAAAGCATCCCTATATTTTAGGGATCTATTTTTAGCTGCAAGAGTTGCATGCAAAGTCGATTTTAGAAACTTTCCGCCAAGTGTCGCTTTTTCCTAGACTTTTGCATGCACGTCATAAACCCTAAGTTAGCTAAATATATTTAAATGACACCTCAGAGCTCATTCTTCACATCCAATCTTGGAGCTTTGGCATTCCTAAAGCATCTAGGAACCTTTGGTACAGTCAGCACAACTTTTTTGGGTAAGTTTTTGTTTTCATGTCTTTTGCAAAATTTTCTGTCACTTTTTATTTCTTGGTTTGTATGAGTATTGTTTCCCTTGTTTTATTGAATGAATATTGGCATTTTAATGTGTTTTAACTTGTATAAGTGTTGTTTCAAGCTATGCATTACCTTTCCTTAGTGTCACATGCATAGCATTCTTTCCACACTAATAGTCGTCATTATGACGACTCTCTTCATGAGCTTCATGGTTTTGTCGTTCGACTGATTTCTGCACTTGCCTGAATTTCATGCATGTCTATTCACTCAGTTCTACACCAACTTTGCACACACATTCACTCCTTCACGTTTTCAGGTTTCCATTGGGAAGATATGGTTTGTCTTGACCCAGATCTTGTTTCTCCCAGTGTGCTCTATGCATTCCTAGTAGTCAAGGCTCTTCATAGCCTCCACGAATTCTGCAAAAGTTGTCCACACTAGATCCTAGTTGTGCTCTATGAAATCCTTGGAGACATTGCACCAGTCCTTCCCACTGGAACTATGCAATGTGTAGTTCTAGCCAGCAACCCAGCTTTTCTGATCTGATAATTGTGTAGTTTCAATTAGTATTCAACCTCACTAGACTACGCATTGTACATTTCCAGTCACCAGTCAGCCTCACTAGCAGCTGAGACTACACAATACACAGTTCCAGCTAACAGTCTCCTAGCCTCCTGTATTCAATGCTGTGAAATATTGCCCAGCAGTCACCGGTTTATTGCCCATTGATTCTCGAGTTGCTTTATGTTTTTAGCTAACATTGTCTTTCCATGTGTGTCTTCTCTCTCTCCAAGTAACACAGGTTTTTGAGAAACTTCTTAGCAGTACATGTATCATAGCCTGCAAGAGATCTAGATAAAAAGACACAGTTGAAATCAGTATTGGAGATGTGTTTGACCAGGGGCTATGAGCTTTCCCGTGTACATAAACACACACCTCTTCATTGAGAAAGACATCAAGATCACATGGCAAGACATCAACACTATTTTTGCAGGCTACTTTGAGGAGAATATGGAGGACCGACAAGTCTATGTCAATATTCATAAGTTAAGATTATACAAGATTGTATGCAGGTATCCCACCTTCCCGTGCGCAGATGTGATCCGATGAATTATCTCACACACTAATCCTAAGACGATGATATTAAACATTAAATAGTAACCATGTGCACTTATAACATAATAAACCATCACACATAAGCAATACACACGAGAACAAATATTTAAGGTGGAAAGCCAATGTGGGAGAAAAACCACCTGATGTTGTTGTCTCTGTCTTCTTTTAATATAAAGAATAATTTGTTTACAATCTTGTACTAGTGTAGACTCATACCAGTACATAGGCACCCACCTGCAGAAGGCTACAACCTTCTCTCATTCTCCAACTCATACTGGAAGGGAGCTACAACCCCCTAGCTCTTGTACTAGCCAATATGTTTACTAGTACATAGGTGTTCGCCTACAGAAGGCCACAACCTTCACTCATACTCCAGTTGCTACTAGAAGGGAGCTCCAACTGCCTTTAGATAGATCACCAACCACTACTAGCAAGAAGCTTCGACTTCCTCACTGAAGGCTCCAACCCTCAGCATCCTCCAGGGACCACGTTTTGTGAATTTTCAAACTGGATACTCTTGGTACACAACACTACAATATGAAGGTCGTGTTTCATCAAATTTTCACGCTGGACCCATTAGTAACATTGAACCTCAAAATAAATCACCTACAATACAACCATCAAATAAATCTACATCAGCCAATCACTGAAACCCAATCATCAATCTCTGACATAACTTAAACAATCAATCATTGAAACCTTTGAACCTTTGACACAACTGAATCAAACAATGATTGAACCTCTGACACAACTGATTCAACCATTCATTCAAACTTAATCAAATTCAATCAATCAACTAGAAAAAAGAGATCATTGTAACCAGTACACAGATTTGAACCCAGAACACTGCATCAACAACCAAAACTAATTGTAACCTCAAAAGGCATGTGTCAGAATGTATACACTCCTCCAATGAAGTAAACCTGTGTGTATACACTACTTCCTTTTTCCCAACTTGCGTATACCTCTAAAGATACTGAATCATAAAACCTCTAAACCACAAACTGTACCAATCAGTGACATTTTGAAGATCTACTATCATATTATATAGTTCTAAACGGAGAGCAACAAGGAACACCCTACTTTCTCAATCAATCAATCAACCAGATTCAATCTCCTTATACAATCAATTTTATTTTTAGATTTATTGAAGACATCATTAACAAACAATAGTAAAACAACAACACTAATATGATAGACCAGTCATCCTTAATCATCAAGCTTTTCTTTTTCATACTCTACTTGAAAGAGCTTAACCAACATGTATACGCACCTTCAACAAAGCAAACTAGTGTATAGATCTGCAAATACTTACTTATAATTTCGCTGCAATTCTAG